>JASDQU010308992.1:35965-80023 GCA_032191745.1 Picea mariana | reverse complement strand
TTTATCAATTGGCTAAAGAAGGTATTGCTCCTTGTATCCTCATAGTGTGCTATCATTTCTTTCGTGAAAATTGTCCAAGTGACGAGTGATTTGCGAGAACAAAGCCATCGATACCAAACAAATTGATTAGGTTCTAAATATAAAGAAGCAATTCATACCTTTTGTGTATGTGGCACATTATGGAGATCAAAGAATTGTTCCATCTGAATTATCCATGTGATTGGGTCATTGCCATCAAACTTCCTACGCATTTCTTCACCTTCATCAAGAGTCCAAGTAGGATTTTCTGGGGGCTTATTTGGTGTAGAAGTTCCCTTTTTGGGTGGCATGTTGGCCAAGTATCACTTTTGAACCTTGATTTTGAGGTGGTTCTACTAGACAATATTTCTTCTATCGTATCTCCCAATTTTTGGCCCTTCTGGGTATAAAAATTTCTCTTATGTATTTATTTGATATTTCTTCTCTGCAATACCACAAGTCTGATCAAAATTGTATGTGCCAAGTGGAATTTATGGTAACTTCCCCACAACTTGTCGATTTTTGGCCTTTCTAGGCGATCTCACTTGTATAGTGTTCCTCGCACAAAATAATTGATATAAAATTCTGAAACTCACACCCAAAATACTAAAGACTGTCCACGATCCAATGCAACTAGTCCCATGCAATTTGGATACTCTAGGAAGAATTTATTATTGTTTTACCTGGAACACCTTCTTGAGACTAGTCAATAGGACTAGTCAGATACCCTATATTACACAGGGTGTATCTACAAATTTAAGATGACCCAGAATCTAAACATTTTACCACAGATACATTACTAATTTCTATAAATGGCCTCCATATTTCAGGGTCTGAAACTTTACAGAACAATTTTTATAGCGAAAATTCTGCAATGACTCATTTGAGGATGATTCCAGAACCCTATCTTGTACAGGTTGTATCTCTGAAAGTATAAGGTCTCAGGAGATGAATTTTTAATCCAATGTACCTTGATCTGTCTTATAAATATCCTCCAAGTTGTTCCTTCTGAAACATTTTATAAACAAAGTTATATAAAAAATACCACAGTGTCTCAGATGTAGCAGTGAAACCCCAAGACCTTGAGCTTTGATACCATATGTTCAGAACCAAACATCAATATAGCATAGAAAAACCTCAAGAAAAGTACTCAACGCCTTGAAAAAGAGATAATTTCAGATAATAAGCCTCTTCAAGGGGATACCTCTTTTTACCCCACTTAAATGTTCAAGTACAAGATGATTCAAAATGAAAATGTCTCCTTGGTATATATACGAGACTACGAGGTATAATTACAACTAATGGCCTAAATCCGACATAAATAAAATAACATTACTAATATAATATGCCCCAATTAAGGGGTAATAAATAACATTACTAATCTAATATGCTCCAATTAAGGGGTAATGAGCCAATATTAGGGCTTAACAATGAACAAATGAGAAATCATACATATACAAAGTACACCAGTGTTTTTACATAGAAACCCAAAGTAGGAGAAAACCACAGGATGTTTTTTCTTATATGTCTTGAAGAATTGCATTCATTGGAGACACCAACTTCCTTTGTTTTCCAGCTGCAACTTGAAGGAGGCTCCAACCCCCTAGTTTCTCAGTCTACAACTTGAGGGAAGATCCAATTCCCCAATTCTCTGGCTACAACTAGGAGATACAACCCCCTATGTTCTTTGTCTACAACCGAAAGGTGGCTAAAACCACCTATCCTTTCCCCGTCCACCCACCCTGACGTAGAAGTAGAATGTTGGAACCACTATCACACTATCACTGTGATATATACTATTGTAAACCCATACCAATCAACTTGTAATCAACCTATAACAACCTATACCAATAACATATGCCAACATGTACCATATATCAACATATACCTCAACTTGTACCATAAACAAATGCATCAACCATGCACCAAACCTATACAAATACCCTGTCAAAATAACCTATCCAAACAACCTGTAATCAACGTGTATCATAAACAAGTACATCAACCATGCACCAACCTATACCTCAACCTGTACCATCAATGAGTGCATCAACCATGCACCAATTATGTACCAATAATGCATCAAATACAAATCAACTATGACTCATTGAGATGTACCAACATCATCAAGTATACACCTCATGTATGTGCCAACTCATCAACCACTTGTCTCAACCATGTACCTCAACCATACACCAAGTACATATACCAATATAACCATCAAAAGTTATCTAACAATACATCACACTATCCATAACCAAATACCATAAACCCTTACATCAAAACATGTTCCACAACCTCACTATTATGTAGCCTCAAGATAAACCAACAACTTCAACAACACATCATAACCAAAAGACCAATACCCATATGCCAAATACCAACAACAAAATACCAATTGTATCCCTCAACAAATCTGATATATGCAGTAATATTGAACATCCAATACCATCTCAAGAGATAAAACCTAGCTCACAAAACATACCTAAAAAAAGATGTCCCATATCTCTCATAAATAGACCCCAACCATGTTGTTGTCGCGATTTTGCTGACACACTTTTTCTGCCATGATTTTTCTGCCGTGATTTTTCTGCCACACTTTTTTTGCCGCACTTTTTTTGTCTTGATTTTTCTACCACATTTTTTCTACCACAATTTTTCCGTCGCACTTTTTCTGCCACACTTTTTCTACCACACTTTTTCTGTTGCACCTTTTCTGTCGTACTTTTCCTGCCGCAATTTTTCTACCGCACTTTTCCTCCTGCACTTTTTCTGCTACAATTTTTCTCTATCAATAATACCTTCCCAAATAACCTTTCACAAAAATAGATATTTAATTATATTCAAGTGTGATTAAATGAGAGAGCCTTACCTCTTATTTATACTTTCATGTAGAATCCCACTTTCCTTATTTTATGGAGTTCTCCATTAACTTTATTATTTAAATAATTTCTTTTGCAAACACTTTGAATTTTTGGGGCTTCTAGATGAATCATGAGGGTTCTCCAACTTCACATGGCCATAAATCTCTAACCGTGAGGATTTATGTGATGTTTCACTTACCACCGTAAATTGCATGACATGTACTATCCATCTAAAATAGTATTACCAACAAATATATCAAAACTCATACCATTATCCATCAAACAAACTTGGGTCCATTACCCGAACCTTTTTTCTTCTGGAATTCACTAGCGGACTTTCTTCAAGGGTTGAAATCAATGGAAACTAACCCAATTAATAAAAACTCTCCCCCTTTGGTATTGATGGAAACACTCTGATGCAATATTGAAGTCATATCACTCATGATCCCCCTGTTACCATCTCTCCCCCTCGAACCATGCCTCTGTGCTCTTTCTCCAAGAAATTCTATCTTTACATCTGATAAATCTCTCCCCCTTTTCCATCAATGGAAAAGGTATTTTTCCATCTGACGCTTCTCCCCCTAAATGAACTCTTCCTGAAATTGAACTCCCAACCTGAACTTTCCTTTTTATGGTGCTTCCTCATGTAAATATAATACATATAAGATAAACATTAAAAATAATTCATTTTGGAGTATAAATTACTCCGAGTCTCTCGCAAAGATGCTCAAAGGATTCTCTTGTAAGTGGTTTTGTAAAGATATCTACCACTTTCTCTTTTATTCCCATATATTCAACTCTGATGTTCTTCTCTGTAGCCTGTTCTCATAGAAAGTGATACTTGATTGGAATGTGCTTCATCTTGGATTGCATCATCGGGTTCTTTGAGATACTAATGGTGATTGTATTATCACGTTAGATAAGAATGGGCTCATCATACTCAACCTGTATATCTGTCATAGTTTTTTTCATCCATAGAACCTGTGTACAACATGATATTGTTGTAATATACTCTTCCTCGTCTGTAGATAAGGATATTGATGATTATTTCTTTCTTAACCATGATACTAAACACTCGCCCAAGTAGAATGTTTCTCCATTGGTGCTTCGTCGATCATCAATGCAACCCGTCCAATCTGCATCTTTATAGGAAATAAGTGATAGATCCTTTCCTTTTGGATACCATAATCCAAACTCTTTTGTTCACTTGAGATATTTGAAAATCTTCTTCACTGCTAACACATGTGATTCCTTTGGTGCTACTTGAAATCGTGCCACCTGTCCAACTTCCTGCATTACATCTGGTCTAGATGTTGTCACATATAGTAAGCTACCAATCATTGACCTTTATTTCCTCTTGTCTGTAGACTTTGAATCAACATATTTGCTCAAATTGCAATTGGTTTTCATAGGAGTGGTAATTGGTTTGCAATATTCCATTCCGAACCTCTTTAGCATTTCTATGATATACTTAGTTTGAGAAATAAAAATTCTTTAGTTTCTTTGATGTATCTGAAGACCTAGAAAGAAGGATAGTTCTCCAAGAAATGACATTTCAAATTCATTCTTCATATCCTTTGCAAATGTTTCTCTTAACTTGTCATCAATGCTTCCAAAAATAATATCATGAACATAAACTTCAATTAATAAAATACTATCTTGAGTTACCTTGATGTAGAGGTTGTTGTCTGCACTTCCTTTCTAAACCCTTCCTATTGTAGATATTTATCCTATCCAGAGTACCATGCTCTAGGAGAATGTTTTAGACAATACAAGGTCTTCTTCAATTTACACGCATAATCTGCGTTCTCTGACAAATGAAATCCTTCTGGTTGTTTAGTGTAAACTTATTCTTCAAGTTCCCCATTCAGAAAAGTTGATTTCATGTCCATATGATACACTTTATTATTCTTGGAGCATGCATAAGCTAGGAGCAATCGGATTGCTTCCATTTCGACAACTAGAGAAAATGTCTCTTCAAAATCAATTCCTTCAACCTATGAGTATCCTTTACATACCAATGTAGCTTTGTTCCTTGTAACCTTTCCATATTCATTTAATTTATTTCTGAATACCCACTTTGTGCCAATCACATTCTTATTTTTTGGTCTTGGAACCAATTCCCAAGTGTCATTTTTATATATTTGATCCAATTCTTCATCCATAGCCTTATTCCAAAATTCATCATTGTTGGCCTCATCAAAACTATTTGGTTCAATCGTAGATGAGAGTGCTAGGTGCGTTTGTTTTGGTGGACGGATTCTTCTTCTATTCTCAACTCCTTCATATATCTTTCTGATAATCTAATCTGAAGGATTATTCTTCTGTACTCGTTTGCTAGGTGTCTTTGGAGGCACTTTTTTACCTTTCTCTTCTACTTCTATCGGATCCTCTTCATCTTCCCCTTTTACTTTTTCTTTATCTTCTACTTCTTCTCCGTAAAGTTGTTCCATTAATTCATTTTCTTCTTCCTTTAATTATCGTCCACCTATTTGATCAATTGTTACATTGGTGCTTTCCACAACTTTGTTAAACCTCAAATTGTAACACTTGTATGATTTCCTTGTACTTGAGTAACTAACAATTACTCCTTTGTCCACACGAGAGTCAAACTTTCCCATTCTTCCATCTTCTCTTTTGATGTAGCATTTTCTTCCAAATACTTAGAAGTGATTCACATTTGTTGGTCTTCCTTTCCATAGCACATAGGGAGTTTTGTCATTGGTGTTTCTAAGAATTACTCTATTTTGAATGTGAACCACTATATGCATTGCATGTGTCCAAAATATATCTGTCAATTTGGAATCCATTAACATTGTTCTATCCATTTCATGTACTGTCGTATTCTTTCTTTCAACAACTCCATTCTGTTGAGGTGTCCTAGCAATGGAGAATTGCCTTTTTATTCCATGCCTATTGCAGTAATCCATAAATTCCTTTGAAGTGAACTCTTCTCCATTATCAAATCTCAAACATTTGATTTTTGAATCCATTTCATTTTCAACCATTTCCTTGTAGACCTTGAAGTTTTCAAAATCTTATGACTTATTCCTGAGAAAGAAAACTGCAATCATTCTTGTATAATCATCAATTAATAACATAAAGTATTTATCACCTTTTAAACCCTTTGTTTTAGTTGGTCCAACTAGATCAGTATGCACAATTTCTAGTGGTCTTGTCGTTTAATATTCTTTTGATTTAAACTTGATCTTTGTTTGATTTCCTTGTTGACAATGCTTGCATAAACTGTTGGTTGGTTTTGTAATCTAGGGCATTTCTCTAGCTTCTTCCTTTTTGTTGACTTTGACAAGGTTATAAAAGTGTATGTGTCCCCTTCTTTTGTGCCATAGCCAAATTTCATCTTCCTTTCCTAGACGACACTTTTCATTTCCAATTTCACTTAGTACATGTATGTTGCTTGAGGTTCTTGCAGCTGTTGCAATCAATTTTCCTGAACCTTATTTTCTTATCTCACACTTTTGTGAATTAAAAGTAACTTTATGACCTTGGTCACACATTTGAATAACACTTAGAATATTATGCTTCATATCTTCTACTAGTATAACATTGTTTTCCTCGGTATTCTTGTTTCCAATTCTGACTGTGCCTTCTCCAATGATTTTAGTTGAATCATCATTTCTGAAGGAGACTAATCCATATCTTTCCTTTATTAATGTAAGAAACCTATATTTATCACCTGTCATGTGTTTTAAACAGACACTGTCAACATACCAACCACGTTTCTTCTTCTTATCTTGTAGAGCGAGTGTGCATTCTTCATTTCTATACAAGTTCTTCTTTCTTATCCATGTTCTCTTCTGATGTTCTTGTCTGTGATTGTTGTTGTTCTATTGTGGTTCTCTAGGAGGAACTGTCATTTTGCAATCTTTGGCCATGTGTCCAAAGTTGTTACACTTGTAGCACTCCACTTTAGTAAAAAATGATTCAACCCTATTGTAACCTATTCTCTGTGTTTCACTAGGCCTTCTTGGATAACCCTTTTGTGTATGAATTTCAAAGTTGTTTATGTTCTTGTTGTTAGATATGCAATTCATAGCTTTATGTCCAAAATTATTACATGCATAACATAAACCAAAGAAGATAGTTTGATAACTGGGAGTTGAAGATCTTCTGAAAGGAGTTTCTCTTTTGAATCATTCTTCTTCTTGAGGCCTATCTGTCTATTGTTGATTCTAAAATCTGAATCTTCTTGGTGGAGGAGTGTCCCTATAATCTTCCTTATATATCTTCTTATCCCCTTTGATTGTTTCTGCATAGATTTTTGGATATGTTTCTTGTTTGTTTTTTTGGAGCTTGATCCATTTTCTGTTTGATTGTATCCAAATCTGGACTTGTCATGATGAGGTTTTTGACTACAGATAATGTCATCCAAAACTTTTGAGTTGTTCTGCATATTTTTCTTTTGAATATATTTTCTTAATGTGACAATCTATGCTTCCAAATTTTCAATGATCCTATCTCTTTATTCTAGTTGTTCTTTGAGTGTTTCTTCAATTCTTTTATCTTCTTCTATTTAAACCTTCAATTTTTTGACCATTTGTTCTAGTTCTTGAGTGTCTTCTTTCTTGTCTAGTTCTGCTTGTAGCTTCTTGTTTTTCTTCTTCTCTCTTCTTATAACTTCTATGGCACACAACAATTATTCTCAGTAGTCAACTTCTATCTCTTCATATTCTTCTTTGGCCTCTTCATATTCTACTTCGGTGTCTTCTTTGTCAGAGTCTTCTACTTCCATGAATATAACTCTTTTTGTCTCACTGTCACTGACTTCATCTTCATCTGATGACGAGATGTTTTATTTAATGCATAAGCTTTTCTTGAAATATTTCTTTGTGTTTCTTTTTCCTTTGTATGTTTGTTTTCTATTTGAGTAATCTTCATCATTCCTATTATTTTTCTTATGAGGACATTTGTTATCAAAATGACCAATACCATCACAATTAAAAAAAAACAATGGAAAATTACCTTAATATATGTTGTTGGTTCCCTTATTCAATTTTCTGACAAAGTTGTCCATTTCTTCATCATCTTCTGAGATGTCACTGTTGTTGCTATGTTCTTTTTCTTTTTTCTTTCCCTTTTTCTTTGGCATTTTGGATGCTTTGAAATATTCTTATTTTATATCTAGATTTTTGAGTTCAGTTCTCATTTCATATGTTGTGAAGATTCCATGTAATTCGTCCATGCTTATTGAATATAGATCTTCTCTTTATTCTAGTGTTGATATATTATGATCAAATTTCATAGGAAGAGATCTTATTACCTTTTGAACAATTACAAATTCTTTAATTTCATTCTCCCAATCCTATGATTTCAATTACTGCTTCATCGACTCGTAAGAAGTAAGTTGCAATATTCTCATCTTCCTTCATATTTAGTTGTTCGAACTGACCTCTGTAAGTTTGAAGCTTTGCTAATTTGACTTTTGAATCTCCTTCATAAACATTTTGGATCTTGTCCCAAATCTCTTTAGCAGATTTACAATGTATAACTTTGGTGTATACTGATTCACATAGACCATTCATAAGTGCATTTGTGGCTTTGGAATTATTTTTCCCAAGTTTCATTGCTCTTTCATTTCTTGGTAGAACCGTTGGTTCTTTGTATCCATCTACAACTGATTGTCAAATTTCAAATCCCTATGAATGTATATATGTTTTCATCCTTATGCTCCAAAATGCATACTTTTATCCATCAAATTGTGGTATTCCATTTTCATACACATTGTTTCCCTCCATCATCTACCTTTCAGTGATGAAACTGATTTCTGAAGGAACCTGCTTTGATACCAATTGTTGAATTACTGAGAGGGGGGGCGAATCAATAATAGAGCAACTTAAACCTTTTCAACCATATAATGTGTTGGAGCCACCTTTTTTTTTGGCCTGTCACAATTTTCAATTCGATACTTGAAATCTAAAGTTGATTTTATTTTTCCTTCCGAGATGAGGAGACCTCTGAAACATGGTCGCGTGAGAAGCAATGCTTCTCTACTCACGAAACAAGCCCACTTTCGTAAGAGTGTTTGCTCATTTTTTTTTGCTTCGGGATCTCGCAAGTCGGGTACTTTAATCCATGAGTTCACACTTCCCGAGTCACGAAACAGTGAAAGTTTCGCGCCTCGGCATTTGTCGAACCAAAATTTTCATTTTTACAACCCCGAGAAACGAGGACACGAGGCCCTTTCGGGATAACCCTGGTCAAGGATCAAAGGCAAAAAAGCTAACCGTGGTTAAAATCCGTTCTCAGCATTTCGCCACTCGGCACTATCTTTTGAAAGTTACGGCGTCTAAAACCCTGACTTACGAAGTTGCGATGTAATTATAGCATGATTAATTAATCACCTAATCTAAGTTTTTCTTACTCTTGATTGAGTCTTAATTATCGCCATCTCGTGGTTTCGCGACTCGGCATACTATTCTCCCAAAAAATTATCTTCGAAATTCCGAGTCGCGATACGGCGAGTAAAATGATTATAAAATTAATTATTCCTTAAATCGCGATTACCTTTAATTAAACCGAAGTCGGTCCTCGCGATCTCGCGAGTTGGAGATTCAAAATGTTAAAAGAAAATCCACGATGTAGCAAACGGCGAGAAATTGATTAACGTTGGTAGGATTTGATAATTTAAGATAAAGTAAGATATATCCCGCACCTCAAGGCTTGCATGTTTCCTGAGGTAGTCATTTTCTCTCCATACTTTGACTGACTATCAAACCGTCAGAAATTGATAACATTTATGGAGAAGTAGGGTAAATCCACGCATATAAGATCGGATTTTACGCAATAAATTTTTTTCTAATTACGATTTGTCAGGATTATTTCGAAAAGTACCAAATTTTCAAATATATATAAGAGGTTCATTTTATTATAATGAATGCATTTTCATAAACACGCAAAGCTCGTCATTTCTGAGTGAACTAATTTTTGCATGTATACGCAGTTCTATTGTAGAAGGGTGAAAATGAAAGCTTCGGCTATGGCTCCATGGAAAGCAGCGAAAGTGAATGTCGAGGTCATAGGACAAGGCTCAAACAATGTCTCCGACACTTCGCCCCGAAGTGTCGACTTAGTCCCCAGCTGGTCATTTGTTTTAGACATTTTGCAATCAGAATTGGTGAACTATTCAGACTCAGACGACAATGAAAAGGACGACCTCAACACTAAATACAAGATAGTTGTCCAATCCGGAATGCACAGGGTAGCAACCAGACCACGGTTGCTCCCATATTATGATATGATCCGATGGGCATTGGATCACATAGACCTACCCACCAGAACTATCATGAACCAGCAACGGGTCACGGTCGTGACTTTTAGACTGGAATATATCCAAACCATGTATAAGCTTCCGATGACATATGAGTACACATATGATGTTGAATTCCTAGAGAAGTTCAAAGAAAAGGAGTGCACAGAATATGATAAAACCATGCCCGGTTTGATAAAGGATTGGGTTTCGCGCTCCGCGAAATTTAGAGCAAATGACCAGGGCGTTTATTCAATCGCTTCACTAGAGCCACAATATAAGTATGTGGCAATGATGACATGCCGACTATTTGGGAGGGAGGACACATCGCATTTTTTCATTGCATGGGTGCCCCTGATATTTCGGGTCATAGAAGGTTGCTCGTTTAATTGCGCAAAGATACTCTCGGATAGTTTGGCCAACCGGGTCACAGAGTATCAGGAGCAGAAGGCAAGTGGGAGGTCGTCCTCATTCTTCATGTCCGCATATATCATGGATGTGATATGTTCCATGACACCATTCCCATTGATGAGCTGGGCTTAGACTCCGGCCGAAAACAGGCCCATACATGTATACCATGAAAAGCTATGGGAAAATAAAGCAGACAGTGTATATACAAAATTTTCAACTGGGTGATGGTGCCCCTGCATATCGCCATATTTGGTCACACACCACCTCGTATCTCAGACAACATTGCTTCAAATCTGAGTGGCATAGCGGACTGGTACGTGGAGGCAGAGTTCTCGTACTTCAGAGTGTTCGGGGTTGTTGTTCCCCTGCTTGCACTACCATTATTCATCCCCGACAAGCTGGCTTGTCGTGAGGTTGCCCGACAGACAATGATTGGCGGGGTAAGTAATGAACTCAAAGGATACTCAAAGAAGGTGTGACCATCTTTTCCCATTTGGATAAATTCTTATTCTTTATTGGATTTCAAGCATGCAAAGGTCGAGGCTGTAGCCCTAGAAGACCTGAATTTGGTCTCCATCGAGTATAAGAAATATGATCCACAGAGGGTTCTGAGAAACCATTTAGCAAAGTGTGGGCTCAAGAGATTCGAGCATGAGAACTCACCCTTGGATGATATTTTCCGAGGGGTGAGGTCTTACGAAGAAGTTCTAGTCGAGATTCGATCCTTGGCACCTGAGGACACAACTGTTGTGTTAAAATTCCAAGAAAATAGATGAAGTGGTCTCCCCACTGTGTTGCGAGGTGAGAGTTCAGGTGTTTCTGAGACAAATCAGAAGGATGCTGAAGATCCTGAAGATGCAATTCCTGACTCGACAAAACACCAGGACGAGGAGGAACAAACAAAGAATCCCAAAGAAGAGGTACTGACTCCGGACCCACCAAAGAAATAGAATCTAGAAGTCGAGACAAAGACCCCAGAACCGTCGAAGAAGAAGAACCCGCTTGATACCCCAGGAAAATCAACGAAACAAATAGGGGAACCCATCACTTCTATCACCTCCTTGCAGTCGACGCAGGGGAATATCGAAGAAGGATGGATATTTAATGAGGAGATAAGGCCCATACAAGCAGAAGAACTTCCTCCGAACGAGTTCTTCTTTGATAAAAAGAGAAAAGCAGTAGTGAAAAGGGAATTCTACCAGGAGGGAGAATCAACTGCTAAGAAGTTCAAGGTCATGACCGTTGGAAAAAATAAAAAGAATGAGAAATTCGCCACTGAGATCGCAGGGACACTAGGAGCATATGCATCGGCAAATCAATTTTCAGTTGGACTTTTGAAGAACCAACTCAATAGGAAAAATCGCCTGATTAGGACTCTCGAGGCTAGATTGGCCTCGGCCATAGAAAATGATCAGGGCCAGGTGAGCGCGGAGATAGAACTGGCCCGACTGGCTGATAAAAATGAGATAGAGGTGCTTAAGACCAAGCTCGAGCAAGCACATCTAGTGGTCCGAGACGGTCGGATACAGGTGGGCCAACAGAGGACTATGATTGCAGAGCTTCAGGCTTAGGTAGAGATCGCCAAAAGCAGGATGATCGACGTCGAGGGGTTTAAATTTGGAGTGATCAAGATTCGAAACAGGATCTCTTCTGCACAATAGAGTTTTCTCGCCAAAGTGGGAGTGATCTGAGAGAATTGTATGTTGATGAATCAGGTTTCCGAGAACCTGACTATTAGAGAGAGGGATGTTGAAGCGGCTCAGGTCACATTCAAGGAGGCGGTGATAGCCATGAATAACAAAGTTTCGGTAGGTTCTCTCGGGCTCGCCATCCCAGAACAAACCAGAGGTAATATTCTGTTGAAGGATTGGGAGCACAACATTGCCCTGGGCAAGGAACAAGCTCAAAAGGTAACCAATTCATTAGAAGAAGCCTTCAATTCTATAGATGGTGAGTTGTTGGGTATGGACAGTGGAGGCGACGTAGAAACATTGATACAAATGAATGTGGAACAAATATCGCTTGATCTGAAAGAGAAGGATGAGAGAGATTCAGCTGATACCTCTCAGATAGATATCGTGGACATGGCCCGAGTTGATAAGCACTTGATCCAGCCCAGCACGCAACTAAGCGCCCTCGACATCATCGATGCACAAATGGGGGACAAGCTGAAGTAGTTAGCCCGAGAGTGTTACTTCGCCGAGGCCAATTGTCAAGTGAAACCTTCACGGCTCGTATCTCAGCTTGTGGAAAGATGTATTGCCTACACCTAGCCCGCACGAAGACGAGCACCTGGCACTAAGTGAAGACAGAGTAGGGGAAATGGAGCGATTGCTCTCTCCTCTATCGTAACTAAAATTTTTGCGACTATTGAGATTCTACCTGCTTGGCAGAAATTGTATAAATATACCCCAGAGAGAAATAAATGAGGCTGGACCCTTTTTGAGTTATTTGTAACAGAGTTTTTACATTGAGAGTTAATACAAGTAGATCTATAGATTCTCAATTCCGTCACTTTTGTATCACAAGTTTGCTTCCTTGTATCTCATTTTTACATTTCAATTCATATTCATAATTGATGTGCTTCGTTGTAATTTAGTACGACCACTGCTATAACGAATGAATTTGGGTTTTTTGTAATTGTTTATTGCCTTTCCTCTGCACCAGCTATCAGCTGTGTAAGACCAATCTGCAGTTTCAGAATTCTACATATATTCTTTGTTACATTGGTTATTTTCTTACATATTTTCCTCTCCCGTTTATGTCGTGAGTTTCCCACTGGTTGGAACTTTACTTTGTAAATGGCTAAATTTTTTTCTCTTATCTCACCCCTTTTATAAAAATATGATACAGTTACAGGAACGAGCCTTAGATTTGCATCTATATGTTATTTATGCAACTGTAAGTTCTCTTTTATAAGATCAAACTGAGACAGCACTGAATCTTTCCTAAAAGTCCTTTATATCTTTAATGTTCCCCCATGACAGTTCCTGTACAGAATCAACCTAACGTTGAACCCAGGTTATTGGACAGAACACACATCACCTTAAACATCTTCAACACTATCCTTAAAACAACAACTAACCAGGCCGAACTTGAACAATCATGGGTAGCCATTGAGCGAGATATAAATATCCAGGAACAGTTAGAAGCCAGACAAAGCCAACGAAGAAATCTTCCTTAGTTTCCTTCCTCGAAGGTTTGACGTTTCTACCTTCTCCACCTTTTAACCACTTTCGAATGCCTTGACACTGTACCTTTAAGCCTCAAGTACAGACTCAGGAACAACATCTTTTTGGCGTCGCTGCTAGGGACCGAAGTTACGAAATCTTTTTCCCTGGGAAAATGACAATTATTTTTCGTTGAAAGTGTTACCCTTTGATAGTGAACAAAGGGTGCCCACCTTTTAAGGCTTTTTATCTTTCACTTGGTGACTCCACGAAGAAATAAATTGGCATTCGGTCGAAGGAATACTAGACAAAACCCGGATGGTGAGCAGTTCACGCCAGTTACTGATCCCGAAAAAATTCTAAAAGCGAGAGGCTCTCTTAAGCCAACCGCTGCAGTTTACCAACTTGAAATCCCATCACTGAAGGCTGAGAATCCTTCTGAACCCTAGACCTCACTCAATCATTGCTTTGACACTAAACATTCAACGCTAATCCACTCTGAAATTAGGAGTGAAATTCATCCAACAATCCCCTTGATACATAGGAGAAAGGGCTCTCTTGAAGGTTCGTCAGTTTTTGAAACATCATCTTATCTTCAGTTAAATTTCCCGACTTCTCCAAATCCTGAAGAGTGTATTACACACTCGTTTCTCACACCGGTCAGTTTTCCTAACTCCGTCTCTTGCAAGTCTGAGGAACCAACTCCTCGCGTTCCTTATCTTTCCTCCTCAGAGTCTCCTCTTAGCGAAGAAAATAAAGTTTCCCTTTTATTTTTCGAAAATACCCTTTATATCTTTCCACAAACGACGATGGCAGCCATCGGAGGAGGAGGTGGAGGGTTTATAGGAGGAGGAGGAGGGTTTGGTAGAGGAGGAGGGGGAGGAGTCCCTTTAGGGGGAGGTGGAGGTGTCCGTCTAAGAGGAGGTGGAGGTCAAGGGCCTCCCCCCCCTCCCAGAGTTTTCATGAAATTCACAGCCAGATACGCTCCATTAGTATTGGCCAACCCCCTACACGATCTCCCAGAAAATTACATAAAAAAATTACCGAAATTTACCGGAGAGGGATATTTGACTACGACCGAACATATAAATTTTTTCGACCAATTCGCAGATGTCTTTGATATCAAACACGAGGATGTATATTCGAGACTACTTGTCCAAACTTTTGAAGGTCAGGTCCGAACTTGGTTTCGGAGCCTACCCGCAGCCTCTATCCTGTCATATGACGCTTTGGAAGATGCTTTCCTCAGGAAATGGGGAGAGCGAAAAAGACCATCTCTATTATCTAACTGAATTTGGGTCTTTGAAGAAAAAGAACTCGGAAACAGTCATGGAATTCATCCAGAGATTCAATAAACTGTACAATAAAATCCCTGCCGAAGTCAAACCATCTCAACCCGCGGCCAAAGTGACTTTTGCCGGAGCTTTCGAGCCAGATTTCGCACCACTTCTGCGAGAGCAAAGGGGAGCCACCTTAAACCGTATACAGGACGATGCTATAGAGATAGAATCTAATATGATGGCTTCGGGAAAACTTAGGGMTATGGTAGAGATGGGAAATCGAGAGACCAAGCGCTTCAGAGAACAAGTCAGCTCGTCAGGGTCAAATAGATCCTCAGACGATAGGGTGGACGATATGGCTAGAGTGATTAAGGAGTTGTCAAATAAAATAACCCGAATGGAACTCGAAAAGGCCAAGGCTGACTCTTACCCCAAAAAATATTTCAAGAGGATTCAAAACCCTCCTAATCAACAAAGACAAATAAAAAAAGAGGATCAGAAAATACAAGCTCCCTTGAAGAACGAAGATTTTATAGGAGCTAACGATTTTCAAGACTTCGAGGATTCAGATAATGATGTCACAAACTTCGGTGATGACTGTAGTCAACCATATCTGACTCACGAAGACTACAAAAAGTCTCTAAATACGCCATATCCGTCAAATGAGAGTGAGGAGGGTGATCACACTGAGAGCTGTGAATCTAAATCAGAAAATGAGATAATGATGGTTGATTTTCAACCAAAATACAACCTGAGATCTAGGAATAAGCCTGCCTCCATGACTCAACCCAAGAAAATCCTTCAAAGGGGCCAAGCTTATGAGCCTCCTTCGGACGAAACCCCATTACCCAACAACAAAACTAGAAGGGTAAGCATTCAAGAGCCCGAGGTGGAAAAAGTTGAAGCTCAAACACAGGAGACTGAACCCATAAATGAAGCTACATCTTCAACTAAGACCATGAATGATAAAGTTGTCCAAACAAACTAGTCGTAAACGAAGAATTCGAAAGTCACAACCAGAGAAACAGACAAGGCGAGCGGAGCTTTCATTTTTGAAAATGAGTTAAACAAAATTAAGATACCAATCCCTTTAGTGGAATTAGCGAAAAACCCTGTTTATCGCAAACAAATTACCAAAATAATAGGTGTCTCCGAACTAGAAAGCCATTCTCATGTTATAAACTTGGAAGATGATAGACCTAACATCACTTTTGGTCCCCATTTTGAAGGGTCCAAAGACAACATCGCTCCCTTTTATATTACTCTGAACATACATGATCAGTTGCTGCATAATTGTATGTTGGACTCTGGAGCTTCTCATAATGTTATGCCCAAGATTATAATGGATAAGTTGGGTCTCCAGATCACAAGACCTTATGGGAATCTATACTCTTTTGATTCAAGGAAAGTTAAATGCATGGGTATGATAAAGGATATAGTAGTTACCCTGGCACAGGTCCCAGTCAAGAGTATTCTGATGGATGTGGTTATCGCAGACATTCCCCCTAAGTATGTCATGATATTATCTAGGTCATGGGGAGCCAAGTTGGGGGGTTCTCTTCAGTTAGACATGACTTATGCCACAATCCTTGTGTTCGGTGGTCATTTCACTCATTTATACAGAGAAACAAGATTAGCATATACGGTCAGTGACCCTCAAAACCCACACAACTTCCCTATTTACATTGCAGACCAAGACTTGGGAAATTGCATCTAGTCTTTTGATGATGGTATGGATGGTTTCCTAGAGGAAATCGATACAAAGAACGAAGAGTCAAACCCCATGACAGAGGAGTTGTGTAATACTGGTGTCTGGAAAATGTACTTTGACGGTGCTTCGTCTTCTGTAGGGGCATGTGCTGGAGTACTTCTTGTGGCAAGTGAAGGTAAGTTCATTGTTCCTTTCTCCTATCGTTTGCAGTGGGATATAGATTACACTAATAACGTATACAAGTATGAAGCATTGATCTTGGGATTAGAGGCTGTCAAAAAGCTAAATATAAAAAACTTGGAGGTATATGGTGATGCGGAATTAATAGTAAAACAGGTAAACCGACAATACATGGCCAGGCATCCCAGACTAAGAGCGTATAGAAATTGTGCTTGGGATCTCATGGAAAAATTTTTATCATCTGTGAATATCCATTTTATCCCTTGCACAGAGAATCTACATGCTGATGCATTGGAAAAGGCAGCTTCAACCTTCTCTCCTTCTACGAACTTCAAACTAAAGTACCACATTGAAATCAGGTACAAACCCTCCATACCAGACAATATCCGGCACTGGAAAGTCTTCAAATATGATGAACATATTAAGAAGTTCCTGACAGAAGTAGGCGAATTCTCAGAAACTCACGCTGACCAAGAAAACCAGAACGACTCCATGTGGATCATGCAAGAAGGAGAGGAACCTAAAGTTTTCCGAGAAAAAATTGCAAATCATCGTATGCTGGTCCTTAAAATCAATCAGATTCCCAAAGGATTGATTCCTTTGTAAAGACTTTTTGATCAGAACGATGTACCTGTAAAATCCACTTTGCAGCCTCAGCCAGAAGAGGTGGAGGACTGTGATATAGGGACCGAAAAAGAACCCCAGATGGTAAAAATATCGAAATTCCTCCCTCCCAAAATGAAAGTGAAGTACAAAGACTTACTCACACAATATAAATATGTTTTTGCCTGGTCCTATAATGAATTGAAAACATATGACACTTCCATTATTGATTACAGGATACCTTTGAAGCCTGGGGTCAAACCGTTTAGGAAAAAGCTTAGGCAAATTAACCCCATTCTGTTACCCGTGATAGAAAAGGAAGTTAAAAAACTCTTGGATGCAAAAATAGTCATGCCTCTGAGATACTCGGACTGGGTAGCTAACCTAGTTCCAGTCAGGAAAAAGAACGGGGAGATCAGACTGTGTGTATATTTCCGAAATCTAAACAAGTCGTCTCTCAAAGATAATTATCTGCTGCCCAAGATGGACCATATTTTAGAAAAGGTTGTTGGAGATAATCGAATGTCAATGATAGATGGTTTATCTGGTTATAATCAGATTGCTATGAACGAACAAGACAGGGAAAAAACTGCTTTCACCACGCCCTGGGGTACTTTCATGTATGACAAAATGCCTTTTGGTTTGATGAATGCAAGATCCACTTTCCAGTGAGCTATGGACATCGCTTTCGTGGGAGAAAGGGACAAGTTCGTAGTTATTTACCTTGATGATCTGACGGTTTTTTCTAAAACTAACGAAGAACATTTGATGCATCTAAGACAGACGTTCGAAAAGTGTCGCAGGTTTGGTCTATCCCTGAACCCAAAGAAATCACATTTTGCTATGCGGGAAGGTAATCTTCTGGGCCATGTCGTATCTAAGGAAGGAATCAGGATTGATCCTAAGAGGATCGAAGCGATTGATACTATCACTATCCCTAGAAATATAAAAGAAATTCAATCATTCTTGGGTAAGATAAATTTTCTAAGAAGGTTCATTCCCAATTTCACTAAGATTGTCAAACTGATTACAGGAATGTTGAAGAAGGATAGCGGGGTAAAATGGACCACCAAGTCCAGGGCATCGTTCACATATACTAAAAAATTCATAAGCGAGGCACCTGTGTTAGCAAGTCTGGATTATTTGAAAGATTTTCTCATTTTTTCTTTTGCTTCTGATCATACCATCGTCGTGGTACTCTTGCAGAAAAATGAAGAGGGGTTCGAATAGCCGATAGCATTTTTTAGCAAAAGCCTCAGGGATGCAGAACTGAAATATGACATAATAGAAAAACAAGAATACGCAATGGTAAAAGCATTGAAGGCATTTAGAACTTATGTGCTACATTCAAAAATAATCGCGTATGTACCTACCAGTTCTGTAAAAGACATACTGGTGTAGTCAGACAGTGACGAAAGAAGAGGGCGATGGCTCGCTAAAATACAAGAGTTCGATCTGGAAGTCAAGCCAACTAAATTGATAAAGGGGCAGGGTCTGGCCAAACTCTTGGCTGAGTTGAATCTTAGAGCTCTTGATATTAATTTCCTGCAAGAAGAAGATAGAGACACACACCTGCCCGAGCCGGAGGATCTACCAAATCCAAGTAAGGTCGAAGAAAATTTCATATCATCGGGCTGGTATAAAGATGTAGTTTTCTACTTGTTAAGCCTGAAATTCTTGAATGAACTATCACCAGCCAAATGCAAAACTTTAAAACTCCATGCTCTAAAATATTGCATCGCCGAAAGTCAGCTATACTGAAAGGATCCACTCGGGTTCCTGCTAGTCTGTTTGGTTGAGTCGGAAAATTCCCGGGTTATAGAGGAATTTCATGAAGGAGTTTGCGGAGGACACTATGCATGGAGAGCCACGGCCTACAAGATATTGAAAGCCAGATACTATTGGCCTAAACTATTTTCAGATGTCAATGCCAACGTACGTGCGTGTAACCCTTGCCAAATATTCACTGGTAAATAGAAATTCCCTGCACTACCACTCGTTCCAGTCAAAGTTGAAGCTCCATTTCAACAATGGGGTCTAGACTTCATAGGGGAAATTAATCCCCATTCCAGTGCTCAGCATAAGTGGATCTTAACAGCCACGGATTATTTTACTAAGTGGGTGGAAGCCATTCCAACCAAAAGGGCAACAGACTCGGTGGTGATCGATTTCTTGGAAGATAACATCTTGTCAAGATTCGGGTGTCCCCGAAAGATTGTTACCGACAATGCCCAGGCCTTCAAATCTATGTCTATGATCAGCTTTTGTCATAAGTACAATATCATTCTCTGCCATTCCACTGCATATTACCCCCAGGGGAACGGATTGGCCGAGTCATCTAGCAAGAGCCTAGTGAAGATAATGAAGAAAGTACTGGATGAAAATAAAAGGTCCTGGCATGTGCACTTGAAATACACATTATGGGAAAACTGCATCAGCACTAAAAGGTCTATCGACATTTCACCGTTTCAAATGGTCTATGGAACAGAGGTGGTCCTACCTATAAACTTAGTGCTGCCAGTGATGAAGTTATGGTAGGATCAAAATGAAGAACCCAATCATGTAACCAGGAGAATTAACCAGCTGATCGAGGTTCAACAGCATAGAGTTGAAGTCGATGAAAAAATGCAGAAGTACCAGGATGAGATGAAAGAATTGTTCGATCTCAAGGCAAAAGACAGGGAATTCCTTCCAGGCAACTTAGTACTAAGATGGGATGCAAGAAAAGAGGAAGCCGCGAAGCATCGTAGATTTGACCACCTCTGGTATGGACCATTCAGAGTCTCAGCTCCGGAAGGGAAAAATTCATTCTTGTTGGAAAACATTGACGAAGAAGTCCTCAGTGCCCCTGTCAATGGGCGATATCTGAAACATTACATGAAATAACAGTCGCCATTTTTATTCCAAAAAAAAATAAAAAAAAGTTTGTGTACATACATGCATTTTTGTTTAAGACATTATCCTTTTGGCTTTCTGTTTTTCTGTTCATAATTTTTAGACATATTTCGAATAAAGTTCGTATTTACTTTTTACAGGATTCCAGATGCTTGCAAAGCTAGCGGGAAGAGTGATTCGCAAGGCGGTGTCAGAAATAAATTGGCATGAAACAAGTGATACCTAAAGTAGCTTCATAGTGCACAAAGAAATTGAAAAGAAAAGGTAAAGGTGAGCTTTCTTAATACACATGTTATGAAATACTGTTAAAGTAAACCAAGGTAGCATCATTCAAACTACAATATCGGCTAAAATGTTAGATAACAGGATTATTGCGTGGTTTGGTAACCTTTGATTTGAAATGGTTTGAACGATACACTAAAACTAAGAACATACAGTCAAAAGTAATCATCCCCAAAGACATCTACAAGAGCCAGTCTTGAACTGTTTTGACCTTCTGTATTTTCGATCAATAAATCGTTGCCCTGTATCCTGCCTTTTTTCAGGTCTAACTTTTGACAAGCTATCATCTTTTCATTTCATTGCGAAGGGATAAATTTTTTTTCGTTTTAAACCTCGTAGGTTTCACAATAGATCTGGATAGGAAAGCAGGTCTTCACAACTACTTGATCTCCTGCTAAGCGAAGGAACCTTTAGATCGATCCTAACTTTCCTAGGTTTTTCAACAGCATCAGAAGAATCGAAGCTTGCTCAAACAGGATTCCCCTTAAAAAGTTAATTTACTTTTCTCCCTAAGAACGAAGGTGTTGTGAGGGTCAAAGGAAGCTTGGTACCAAGTAATCAAAGTAAGTTGACAGACCTCTGATGAAAAATATTACACAGATGTCAGCCCTGATACAAACTGATTGCCCCCATATTCGTGCTCAAAAAATAAAATTATAAGACAGGTGGTGAAAGGAAATTCAGATATGATTGCCCCCACCTATTCCAGGAAGACGATGAAAGGAAATTCATAAATGATTGCCCTCGTCTTAGAATTTAAATGCATAAATATTTTCCGAAGTGGTGAAAGGAAATTCAGTAAAAGGGGCCAGATAACTTCACCGGGGTACTGAACAGGCTCGCTGGCAGTGAAGCAATGTCTGAGATATCTGTAAGGTTGTTATACATGAATATCATTCTACTCTGGTAACCAATGCTTTCTAAAAACCTGATCCACATCCCAAATTCAGACGGGACTCCCCGATTTAAAATATATAATCTCATCCTTTGATGCAAGCCGAGAGCCACAAGATCTGTTGAGTCCCCTAGGGTCATTTCGACTGTCTTAAAACATACCCAAAGTTAGTAGTGGGAAAGGTAAAATTGTGAAAGAGACTACAGCTGTGTTTGAAAGGAGTATCTGATTTTGAAAAAAACTTCTCAAGGTTAAGAACGGAATATTTTCCCCCTTCGATCCTCATTGCTTGAAACCTTTCTGTCTGATTGAGATTTTGACTCCATTAACCCAATATTTTCATGTGGTCTACTATTCTTCCCACCTCACAGGAAGGCGGGATCCCTAGTTGGAGCCTATGTTGAAGCCGCCTTTGTTTTTGGCCTGTCACAATTTTCAATTCGATACTTGAAATCTAAACTTGATTTTCTTTTTCCTTCCGAGATCAGGAGACCTCTGAAACCTGGTCGCGTGAGCAGCAATGCTTCTCTACTCACGAAACAAGCCCACTTTCGTAAGAGTGTTCACTCCTTTTTGTTTGCTTCGGGATCTCGCAAGTCGGTTACTTTAATCCATGAGTTCACACTTCCCGAGTCACGAAACGGTGAAAGTTTCGTGCCTCGGCGTCTGTCGAACCAAAATTTTCATTTTTACAACCTCGAGAGCCGAGGACATGAGGCCCTTTTGGGATAACCCTAGTCAAGGATCAAAGACAAAAAAGCTAACCGTGGTTAAAATCCGTTCTCGGCGTTTCGCCACTCGGCACTATCTTTCGAAAGTTACGGCGTCTGAAACCCCAAATCACGAAGTCGCGATGTAATTATAGAAAGATTAATTAATCGCCTAATCCAAGTTTATCTTATTCTTAATTGATTCTTAATTATCTCCATCTCGCGGTTTCGCGACTCGACATACTAGTCTCCCAAAAAATTATCTTCGAAGTTCCGAGTCGCGATACGACGAGTAAAATGATTATAAAATTAATTATGCCTTAAATCACGATTACCTTTAATTAAACCGAAGTCGGTCCTAGTGATCTCACAAGTTGGAGATTCAAAATGTTAAAATAAAATCCACGATGTAGCGAACGGAGATAAATTGATTAACGTTGGTAGGATTTGATAATTTAAGATAAAGTAAGATATATCCCGCGCCTCGAGGATTGCACGTTTCTCGAGGTAGTCATTTTCTCTCCATACTTCGATTGACTGTCAAACCGTCAGAAATTGATGACATTTATGGAGAAGTAGGGTAAATCCACGCATATAAGATCGTATTTTACGCAATAAATTTGTTTCTAATTACGATTTGAAAGGATTATTTCGAAAAGTACCGAATTTTCAAATATATATAAGAGGTTCATTTTATTATAACGAACGCACTTTCATAAACATGCAGAGCTCGTCATTTTTGAGTGAACTAATTTCTACATGTATACACAGTTCTATCGTAGAAGAGAGAAAACGCAAGCTTCGGCTATGGCTCCACGGAAAGCAGCGAAAGTGAATGTCGAGGTCACAGGACAAGGCTCAGACAATGTCTCTGACACTTCGCCCTGGAGTGTCGAATCGGTCCCCAGCTAGTCATTTGTTTCAGACATTTTGCAATCAGAATTGGTGAACTATTCAGACTCAAATGACAATGAAAAGGACAACCTGAACACTAAATACAAGATAGTTGTCCTATCCAGAATGCACAGGGTAGCAACCAGACCACGGTTGCTCCCATATTATGACATGATCCGATGGGCGTTGGATCACATAGACCTACCCACCAGAACTATCATGAACCAGCAACGGGTCACGGTCGGAACTTTTAGACCGGAACATATCCAAACCATGTATAAGCTTCCGATGACATCTGAGTACACATATGATGTTGAATTCCTGGAGAAGTTCAAAGAAAAGGAGTGCATAGAATATGATAAAACCATGCCCGGTTTGATAAAGGATTGGGTTTCCCCCTCCGCGAAATTCAGAGCAAATGACCATGGCGTTTATTCAATCGCTTCGCTGGAGCCACAATATAAGTATGTGGCAATGATGACATGCCGACTATTTGGGAGGGAGGACACATCGCATGTTTTCATTGCATGGGTGCTTTTGATGTTTTGGGTCGTAGAAGGTTGCTCGTTTAATTGGGCAAAGATACTCTCGGACAGTTTGGCCAACCGGGTCACTGATTATCGGGAGCAAAAGGCAAGTGGGAGGTCGTCCTCATTCTTCATGTCTACATATATCATGGACGCGATATGTTCCATGACACCATTCCCATTGATGAGCTGGGCTAGGACTCCGGCCGAAGATAGGCGCATACATGTATACCACGAAAATCTATGGGAAAATAAAGCAGACACTTTCATATACAAAATTTTCAACTGGGTTATGGTGCCCCTGCATATCGCCATTTTTGGTCACCCACCACCTCGTATCTCGGACAGCATTGCTACAAATCTGAGTGGCATAGTGGACTGGTACATGGAGGCATATTTCTCGTACTTCAAAGTGTTCAGGGCTGTTGTTCCCACGCTTGCGCTACCATTGTTCATCCCCGACATGCTATCTTGTCGCGAGGTTACCCAGCAGACAGTGATTGGCGGGGTAAGTAATGAACTCAAAGGATACTCAAAGAAGGTGTGGCCTTTTTTTCCCATTCGACTGAATTCTTATTCTTTATTGGATTTTGGGCATGCAAAGGCCGAGGTTGCAGCCCTGGAAGACCTGAATTTGGTCTCCATCGAGTATAAGAAACATGATCCACAGAGGGTTGTGAGCAACCATTTAGCAAAGTGTGGGCTCAAGAGATTTGAGCATCAGAACTCATCCTTAGATGATATTTTTCGAGGGGCGAGGTATTATGAAGAAGTTCTAGTCTGGATCCAATCCTTGGCACCTGAGGACACAGATGTTGTGTTAAAATTCCAAGAGCATAGATGAAGCAGACTCCCCACTGTGTTGCAAGGTGAGAGTTTGAGTGTTCCCGAGACAAAGCAGAAGGATGCTGAATATCCCGAAGATGCAATTCCTGACTTGGAAAAACACCAGGACAAGGAGGAACAAACAAATAATCCCGAAGCAGAGGTACTGACTCCAGACCCACCAAAGAAACAGAATCTGGAAGTCAAGACAAAGACCCCAGAACCGCCAAAGAAGCAGAACCCGCTTGATACCCTAGGAAAATCAATGAAACAAATCGGGGAACCCATCACTTCTGTCACCCCCTTGCAGTTGATGCAGAGGAATATCGAAGAAAATATTTAATGAGGAGATGAGGCCCATACGAGAAGAAGAACTTCCTCCGAATGAGTTCTTCTTTGATAAAAAGAGAAAAGCGATAGTGAAAAGGGAATTCTACCAAGAGGGAGAATTGACTGCTAATAAGTTGAAGGTCATGACTGATGGAAAAAATAAAAAGAATGAGCAATTTTCCACTGAGATCGTAGGGATTCTAGGAGCGTATGCATGGAAAAATCAATTTTCGGTCGGACTTTTGAAGAACCAACTCAATAGGAAAAATTGCTTGATCAGGACTCTCGAGGCCAGATTGGCCTCGGCCATGGAAAATGCTCAGGGCCAGGTGAGCGCGGAGATAGAACTGGCCCGACTGGCTGATAAAAATGAGATAGAGGTGCTTAAGACCAAGCTCAAGCAAACACATCTAGTGGTCTAAGACGGTCAGATACAGGTGGGCCAACAGAGGACTATGATTGCAGAGATGCAGGCTCAGGTAGAGATCGCTGAAAGCAGGATGATCGACATCGAGTGGTTTAAATCCCGAGTGATCAAGATTCGGAATAGGATCTCTTCTGCACAATAGATTTTGCTCGCCAAAGTGGGAGTGATCCGAGAGAATTGTATGTTGATGAATCAGGTTTCTGAGAACCTGACTGTCAGAGAGAGGGATGATGAAGCGGCTCGGTTCGCCTTCCAGGAGGTGGTGATAGCTATGAATAACAAAGTTTTGGTAGGTTCTCTTGGGCTCACCAGCCCAGAACAAATCAGAAGTAATATTTTGTTGAAGGATTGGGAGCACAACATTTCCCTGGGCAAGGAACAAGCTCAAAAGGTAACCAACTCATTAGAAGAAACCTTCAATTCTATAGATGGCGAGTTGTTAGGTATGGACATTGGAGGCGATGCAGAAACATTGATACAAATGAATGTTGAACAGATCTCGCTTGATCTGAAAGAGAAGGATGAGAGAGATTCAGCTGATATCTCTCAGATAGATATGGTGGACATGGCCCGATTTGATAAGCACTTGATCCAGCCCAGCGCACAACTAAGCGCCCTTGACATCATCGATGCACAAATGGGGGACAAGCTGAAGCAGTTAGCCCGAGAGTGTTACTTCGTCGAGGCCAACTGTCAAGCAGAACCTTCACGGCTCATATCTCATCTTGTGGAAAGATGTATCGCCTGCACCGAGCCCACGCGAAGACAAGCACCTGGCACTAAGTGAAGACAAAGTAGGGGAAATGGAGCGATTTCTCTCTCCTCTGTCGTAACTAAAATTTTTGCGACTATTGAGATTCTACCTGCTTGGCAGAAATTGTATAAATATACCCCAGAGAGAAATAAATGAGGCTGGACCCTTTTTGAGTTATTTGTAATAGATTTTTTACATTGAGAGTTAATACAAGTAGATATGGAGATTCTCAATTCCGTCACTTCTGTATCACAAGTTTGCTTCCTTGTATCTCATTTTTACATTTCAATTCATATTCATAATTGATGTGCTTTGCTGTAATTTAGTATGACCACTACTATAACGAATGAATTTTGGTTTTCTGTAATTGTTTATTGCCTTTCGTCTGCACCAGCTATCAGCTGTGTAAGACCAATCTGCAGTTTCAGAATTCTACATATATTCTTTGTTACATTGGTTATTTTCTTACATATTTTCCTCTCCCGTTTATGTCGTGAGTTTCCCACTTGTTGGAACTTTACTTTGTAAATGGTTAAATGATTTTCTCTCATCTCACCCCTTTTATAAAAATATGATACAGTTACAGGAACGAGCCTTAGATTTGCATCTATATGTTATTTCTGCAACTGTAAGTTCTCTTTTATAAGATCAAACTGAGACAGCACTTAATCTTTCCTAAAAGTCCTTTATATATTTACTGTTCCCCCATGACAGTTCTTGTACAGACTCAACCTAACGTTGAACCCGAGTTATTGGACCAAACACACATCACCTTAAACATCTTCAACAATGTCCTTAAAACAGCAACTAACCGGGCCGAACTTGATACAACTAGAAGGAGGCTACAACCCCCTATGTTCTCCAGCTACAACCGAAAAGTGGATACAACTAGAAGGAGGCTACAACCCCCTATGTTCTTCAGCTACAACCGAAAAGTGGCTACAACCACATGTCCTTGTCCCATCCAACCACCCTAACATATAAGTAGAATGATGGAACCACTGTCACACTATCACTGTGAGATATACGGTTGTAAACCTGTACCAATCAACACGTAATCAACCTATAAAAACCTGTACCAATAACTTGTTCCAACCTGTACCTCAACTTGTACCATAAACAAATGCATCAACCATGCACCAAACCTGTACAAATACCCTATCACAATAACATGTCCAAACAACCTGTAATCAACCTGTACCATAAACAAGTACATCAACCATGCACTAACCTGTACCATCAACAAGTGCATCAACCATGCACTAAACAATATAAATCTATGCGGGGTAGGGGCGGAGGCTAATAGTAACTTATATCTCTACAGGGAAGGTGAAAAGGGCCCAATCAGGGATAATCAATCTAGCCACTTAGGGGGGAGAACCAATCATGTAACAAATACACATAAACTATGACTCATCAAGATGTACCAACATCATCAAGTATACACCTCATGTGTGCCAAATCATCAACCACTTGTCTCAACCATGTACCTCAACCACACACCAAGTACATATACCAATATAACCATCAAAAGTTCTCTAACAATACATCACACTATCCATAACCAAATACTATAAACCCTTACATCAAACCATGTGCCACAACATCACTATTATGTAGCCTCAAGATAAACCAACAACTTCAAGAACACATCACAACCAAAAGACCAATACCCATATGCCAAATACCAACAACAAAATACCATTTCTATCCCTCAACAAATCTGATATATGCAGCAATACTGAACATCCAATACCATATAAAGAGATAAACCCTAGCTCACAAAACATACCTCAAACAAGATGTTCCATATCTCTCATAAATAGACCCCAACCATGTTGTTGTTGCGATTTTGCTGCTGCACTTTTTTTGTCGTGATTTTTCTGCCACACTTTTTCTATCGTGATTTTTCTACCGCAATTCTTCTGCCATGATTTTTCTGCCACAATTTTTCTACCGCGATTTTTCTACCATGATTTTTCTGTCACACTATTCGTGCCGCACTTTTCCTGCTGCACCTTTTCTACTGCAATTTTTCTCTATCAATAATACCTTCCCAAATAACCTTTCACAAAAATAGATATTCAATGATATTCAAGTTTGATTAAATGAGAGAGACTTTCCTCTTATTTATACTTTCATGTAGCATACCACTTTCCTTATTTTAGGGAGTTCTCCATTAACTTTATTATTTAAATAATTTATTTTGCAAACACTTTGACTTTTGGGGGCTTCTAGATGACTCATGAGGGCTCTCCAACTTCACATGGCCATAACTCTCTAACTATGAGGAGATATGTGACGTTCCACATACCACCAGAAATTGCATGACATGTACTATCCATCTAGAATAGTCTTACCTGCAAATATATCAAAACTCATACCATTATCCATCAAACAAAATTGGGTCCATTACCCAAACCTTTGTGCTACCAGAATTCGCTACGAGACTTTATTCAATGGTGTACATCAATGGTAACTAACCCAATTAATCAACATCTATATCTTTTATTGAGCATTTCTTTTAAATGAAATTCTATACATGTTAATGCACATGGATCTAAAGCTCAGAGCTACATGTTTTTGGTTAAATGCTATTGTCGAATCAAGATTGATGTCAATTATATTGTTGAGGATCTGTGCATGATTAAATCGGGCTCGATTATTGTTTGGATGACGATGGATTGTGTCAGTCAGTATTGGAAGTCGACTGTTGGTGGTTAATGCAGGGTCTATTATTATTTGATTTCAAGAATTAAACATGGGATATGGATAATTGGAATCACTATGCATATTATGTTGTTTTAAAAGGAAAAGACTAGCATTAGAGTATACAAGACTGTGGCTCGAATGGTTATGATATTACTTTGGAATTGGAAATGATATTTTCATAGTTATTGTATAGGATGCACCGATTGATATAATTGAATAATTTTGGGCAGTTGAATTTTTTATTTTATTAAAGACAAAAAGCATTATGTCTATAAATAAGGGATAGTTAAATGTTTTTGTTCTTAAAAGTGGACGTTTTATAAAATACAAAAAGCAGTTTGTATTGTGATTGGAACAAAGTTATGGTTGTTGTTTTATTTATTTATTTTTATGAACAATATATGTTTTTTTCCTTCTCATATTCTCACGTTTTCTCTCATTATAACCCCCTCATGATCCCAAACTCATTTTTACATGCCCTATTCAATAAAATAAAATTAAAACTCTATAGGACAGTGGTAAACGACGACACAGAAATATATGGCAACTGATATATTTTTGTATTATTTACACAATCAATTATTTAATGAATTGTTGAGAAATACTCATGTTCTTACTCCTAGTCATGGTATCAATTTTTCACTCATTACAATCCCCCCAGATATCCCATGAACCCTATTTCAGCCCTGCTCATTTTGGCAATTATTAAATAATTTTAATGGATTGGATTGCATGGGTCTTATGTCAATTTATGAGAAAAACTTTGTTTCATATAAAGAGAATGTCATATATGGTCTATTAAGAGCTAGCTACTAATAAATTGTTGCTTACAGGAAGAGTTTCTTCAACAGAGGAAGTCATGGAAGAAACAATAAGGGAAGAGGTATGTGGAACAGAGGGCCTAGAAGGCCTAGATTCTCAATTCATTTTGATGTCAATCCTCAAGAGTTTAACCGTCTTTTTAAAGATGGGTTTTTCAATTGGATTGGACAAGGGATAATTCAACCTAGACCAAAGAGGCCTCCCTTCCAACCCCAAAATGTTCCTGGTATCCCTGTGCCTCCCCATGTATTTTTCCAACCAGAAGTTCCCGAGAATGATGGATGGCAGAAGATTATTCATCCAACAGTCTACCACCATCGTGGTTGGCCCAACTTTTCATTGCCTCCTCCTCCTCCACCTATAAACCCAAATGCTCAAATTTATCCTACACACTCACCTGTATAGTCCTCCCATGCAAGCAAATGAATAAAAATCGAGGCTCCCCATGTGGAATACAAAGGTAAAGTTGTTTCTTATCCCTCATCGCCTTCAAGTGACACAACAAAGTCATTTTCCTCACATATTCACTCGAGGGATGATTTCTCCCATCTTATTAGTGAGATTAAGCCTCAAGGTTCCACCCAACCTAAGGCTAATTCAGGGAAGTTCAAAGGGGACAACAGTGACAGAAGAAGAATTGCCTCTCAAAGTGGAAAATATGGATTTTGATTTATGTGTTTGTGGTTGACGTGTTGAGGACAGTGGACTGCAAAACATTTAGGACAACAAAATATTTTTTGGGATATTGTGGATATTTACATGTTTTGGATATAATTTGAATTTTCTGATATTTAATATTCAAATTTTGGAAATATTTATGGGAGCCACAAGGAAGCATGTGTTTAATTGGTTGTCTAATTGTGTTTATTTTTGTTAAGAAATAAAAGGGAGTCACAAGGGGTCCCACCTACTTATTTATTATCTAATAAAGACCCTTAATTATTATTATTATTATTATTTCCCCTAAACTAAAATTAGTTAAGTTTGAGTAACTTAACTAAATGAGGTATTTGAACTACTTCAACTGGTTTAGAATGCATAAAAGAAAAATGAGAAGGAAGAACAAGGGGAGAATAGAAGGAGAAACAAATACAAAGGTTTGCTCTTGAGTTTTATTGAGATAGTTCAGTTTTCATTCATTCATTAGTTCATTAAAGGCCTAATTATTTTTTTGACAGTAGGGTCCTATTGTAGACAACAAGGTTCAAAGATGAACCATATCATTCAGATGCTTGTTTCAGAGGTGTTGATCTATCTTTGATAGTCTGTGTATACTTGTGTGTTTATGAATTGAGTTTCATGACTGATAAAGAATATTGTGTAGAGTCAAGTGGGAATAAGTCTGTGGCGAACTGATCCAAATTTTAAAGATCATTTTTTACTTCTTGTTAGAGTCCTTTTGTATGGTTTTCATCAGGGATATCTAAGTTTGACCTTGGTCCTTGCCCTCACAGGGATTTTTGTAAAGAGAAAGATACTTTTGATTTCTTGGAATGAAATAAAGTGATTGCTATTCTGTCTCATTTGTGCAATCTGTGACTTGATTACTTTTGCTTTTGATCTCCACATTTACTTTCTGCAATCTGTATATGTTCAAAAAATTATATAAAAATTTCATATTTTGCAACAATATTTTCATTTAAAAAATCAGCCTAAGCCCTTGTAATTAATACTTGTGGATTGGGAAATATATTTTGAGGCTATAAAACATAGGGTAATATTACCAACTATATTTCCTTAGCCAAACAAGATTCAAAAATGATTGAGTAACATAATTCATATCTTTTCCTCAACAACATGTTTTTTATTAGTGTTGTTTTGATGAGGAGGAGGAGGAAATAATGTAGGTTGTTGGAAATTTTGTGGCCTCCATCCTTGTGATGGTTGACTCCACTAATTTTTTGGCATGCTAAGAAAATATTTGTATGGAGGAGGAATTGGAGGTCCTTGGTACTGCCAAATATTTGGATTATTCCAAGGTGATGGGTTATACCATGGTTGAGCAGATATTTAAGAATTATATGCACTACAATTTTGAGCAGAATTAAAGTTCAAACCTATTTGAAATAGTCTTGGTACTCCATGCCTTCTTTGATTGATAAAGTATAGTGATTTCACATTCTCCTCTACTCCTCAAAAGGTAGCTTTCAATCATGGAAAATAAGGACATTTTTTATTTGTACTATTTTATTCAAAAATACAACAAATATCTATAAGGCCTAAAGGGAACTCATTTCTAGGATTCTGTTTAGTGCATTTGGAACAATAGACAGCCAATGCCTTCTTTGATTCCTCATATTTCTTTTTTATCTACAAGGTATACAGTTGCATGTCTAAAGAGTGTAAAATATTAGTCTTCATGTGCTCTATTAATCCTCCTAATTCATTCTTTGTATGAGTTGTAGGGTTAGAATATTGAGATACCAAACCTCTATTGGTTCTACCTTTCTTTCTGGAGGACCTTGAGTGGTTATTGAATATTCTTTTGATATCATCATAGTCCAGCTAATAAATATCTACGTTGGATAGGGGATTGATTGTTTACATCATATCTTCTCTCACTCCTGAGTAATACAAGCTTTAGTGAGTCTTCATCCAGAGTGCAATTTTAAGCTCTCTTGTAGCTTAGTTGAAATATCTCTTCAAATTCTTCTAGAGATTCATTAGGTCCTTGTGTCATTTTGAAAATATCATCCCTTGTATATCTTGCTCTTCAATAATCTATGTATCTTTTACTGAAGGTATTTTTTATTTGATCCTGTTGGGACTCATAAATGTTGTATTTCCATCCCCCTTTCCCTTCATCATTCTTCACATTTCACCGCCCCATTAACCTATCATGATATCCTTTTCATATATATATTTGGGTTTCACCTTATTATTCTCCACTTTATTCATTTTAGTATTAAAAGGAAATTTTTGATTAAATATTAGAAAATCAACATGTTTTCATATATATCTCAAAAATGTGTGATCTTTGTAATGTGTAGGAATATGTGAAGAAATAACACAAAAGGACTTCTCAAATACTTCCTCCACCATTTCAATATTTGAGAAGATAATTCAATCCTATTTCAAGGATAATATCATGGGGAATGGATAACATATCTTATCCAAGATATATGAGAGATATCTGTGAGGATTTGAAGGGTTTATATTTTGTAATAATGGAAAATTAGTTGAGAAAAAAGGGGATCTGTAATTATGAGATGCTTATCTTCTTTTCAAATCTCTCATGTATAAAAGAGAGTGCTCTCTCTTCATGAAAGAGTAATTATTTAGTAGTAGTCATTAGGATTTGAAAGACAAGTTTGATTGTGGAGAAAGGGATTCTTAGTTTGATTCATTCTTTCATTATTGTTTCATGATTTGTCATTTGATTCTTGTAATGTAATTTGAAATTTCTTTACTGATAGTGTGAGCTCACATGTGTCGTCTCGTTTCTCTTCACATGTTGTTTATCCTTTGACGCAATTTTCCATTTCAAGTTAATTTCATTTACGCAATTTCATTTTAGTCATGTGTTGTAGAAATTCAATTCCAAATTGTGTGTTTCATCTTCTTTTATTAGGTTAATGATTCAATTTCAGTTGTAGCTTTACCATTAGATTAGGTTTAATTAGCTTCAATATTGCATATACTTTGCATGTGCTTTGTAAGTTTACAAACCTAGGATTGAAAAATTCGATAGTTGGGAAACTAATAAAATGAAATTCATACAACATTAGTTCGGTCCAACGTAACAACTGTCGTTCCCTTGTTACGATTGTTGTGCCCTTTGCAAGTAGTGCCATTCATTTGAACAGAACAACTATCATTCCTTTTGTTACGATTGTTTTTCCCTTTGCAGGTGTTGTATCTCTGGAGGATGAGGTATTGAAAATGGAAGGTAAGAACCTACGTAGGAAACAAGTAAAATTCTTGTGCCAACGCCTACCTTCTGCTGATGTATAGAGGTAATATTTTAAGACATCTTTACAGCCAAACATTTTGGCGTTGTTGTCGGGGAAGCACGATGGATTGAGGTATCTGATTATTTTTCATTTCAATTCATGCAAGTGTTATCTAGATGTGTTGGTAAGGGGTCATAGCATCTACTTGAGTGGAGATTCCTCGTGTTGTCTCTCCCAACTACGTAAGTGTGAATTTCAATTTCTGCAAAAAGTGTTTCAATTTCCACAAGAGTAATTTCAATTTCTGCAAAGAGTATTTCAATTTCCACAAGAGTGTTTAATTTCTATAAGTGTGATCTACATGTATTGGTAAGGGGTCATATCAGCTACTTGAGTGGAGACTCCTCATGTTCTCCCTACCAACTACCAAGAGCGTTTGATTTTTGCAACTGTGAAGAGTAATTGTTTTATGTTTCAGTAAGAGTGCTTTTATTTAAGTTTTGTTCATTTAGATTTTAGTTTTGGGGTGTTGTAAGAATCTGTTTAACAATATGATTTAACAATGAGTTTAATCTTGGAACAACTCACTCAGATTCTAGCAAAAGTCAAAATATCCTCTTCTCTAGAAGAGAAGATCTTGACAGCAGTCGAAAGCTTAATTACTCCTCTAGAGGCGAATGAAGAATCAACATATGAAGAATCTTGCATATTTAATGAAGAACAATTAGGCGATTCGTAGGTCGAGGAGGACAACGAGGATATGAAACATGATATGAGAAATACAAATTGCACCTATGAAAGCCTCATTGAATGATGGTTTCAAGCGAGTATTCGGTTAGTTCCATTTAGTTTTTCTTTTTATTTTGTTAATTTAGAGTTTCGGCAACTAATTTCACATGTTTATACATATTTCCGATTCTCATTTCTGAAATTGAAAGATAACATATTCTTATTACTATTGTGTGCTTGGATACATTGGATATTTGAATACATGTAACTAATCTCTAATTTTTAATTAGCGTAGAGTAGGTAGGGTAAACGAATAAAGAAAAAAAAAGCATGCTTTTATTTTCAGTTTTTTCTTTCACCTAGAATATGTATGCTCTCCTTCACGCTTCATGCGATCACAAGGATCAGAAAGTAGGATGACCGATTGATTTTAGGAATATTAATTGATTGAAGATGAAAAAATTGCCTAGTATATTTTTCGTCTACAATTTGTTTCCATTTATTTGCTCACAAATTTTTAATAAGTTTGCAAAATAAATTTTTATTTTTTGTTTTAAAACATAATAGAAAAAATAAATACATAAATAAAAAATTTGTGCATCCTTCCATCTACAAATCAAAACAATAAAACAGTAAGCACATTAAAAAAATAAAAATAAAAAAATAATATAAATGAATAAGAAGGTCTGCAATTTATGTAAGATAAGAGTTGGGTTTTTCCATGCTGAAACTCCAAGATGAAAGAGCATCATGACCGCCCTCTTCTTGTTTTTAACTTTTATCTCCAATAGCTTCTATCTCATCCTGGCTTAAGTGGCAACAATGCCATCTTTTCTCCTTAATCTAGTAACCTGGAATGAAACCTGCAAGTGCAAAGCAACATAACAGAAATGCCATGCCATTTATGAAATTTTTATTAAAGTTCCATGCTAAACCTTTATTTGATAAGCCTGCAAACATCGCTCCCATCGCTAGCTTTCATCTTTCACCTTCGTCCTTCCATGTTGATCCCTACAAAAACAGTAAAATATGAAGTTTTTACCAACATTGTCCAGATATGAATATTTGAGATTCATCGTGCCAAACCAACAGAGAAATAATGCATCAAGAAAAACAAGTCAACCATTTTTTTCTCTCGGGGGACTGCAAATAGGTTATTTGGGTAAGTTGTTGCAACTCCACTCAAATATGAAAGAAAAAAAGCCTAAAATATTGGTCAATTCGTTGAATACAGATCAATTCCCAAATCATCTCCGTTCTTTTTTATTTTGCAACCATCTCTTATGAACCTAACTGTCCAACATTAAATAAATGATTGTGCATTTATTGAATGACAACTATCTATTGAAGTCTAAATAAATAATTACTGAAATAGTTATTTAATTGTTACAACTGCGCAAATATTCCTTACCCACTTGATTCCTTGAAAAAATAATAGTTATGATCATAAAATATTTTGTGATCTATGATATCACAGTAGATCTCACAGCCGCCAACTTAATCTCTCTACTTCATCGAGTGAGAGAATGAGAAGGTAGCAACGCCTAGGGATTATTGTCGATCTCCATGTTGGTGAGCACAAGAATCTGATGGTAGTTGATGGTAGATGATGGACGCTTTGTATTCTCAGTCGAGTGCAGAAATTGTTTTTGTAAGTAATGCTTCAAATCTCTCGCTGGTGTCATTATTATGGCCGCTTTGTATTATTATCCTAGTGCGGAAATCATTTTGGTAAGTAATGCTTCAGCTCTCTCGCTGATGTCAGTAGCCTGGCAGAAGCAATTCGGTTCGGAGACAGTGGGAAAGGCTCATGCAACAATCTTCTCGCCAATCCATTTCTTCCATATTTAATCATATGTGATTCTTTGAAGGAGATAAAACTATAATTTTACCCATCCCATAATGACTATATTGGAAAGGTTTCTACCTTTTTCAAGTTTCTTGCTTAACATTGGATATAAGGCATGGCTATATATTTGGTTATTAGAGTTTATTCAAGTATCTCGCGTCTATATTTCCAAGCCAGTACATCTGGATTTTGAAGATGGGATAATTACAGTTGTGATTCTAACTTTTATTGGCGTTATCTATGTAAAAATATCTGGCAGTTTTGTTCTGTAATAATGGTTGGCAATCAACAATGATTTTCATTGGAGATATTATTTCCAAACTATCAACCTCCACGTTATATCTAAAATTAATTTTGCAGCACTCGCGAAAATTGGAAGGGATATTTCGTAAGTCTCCGAGTGTGTTTCTAACAAAATGCGTGTTCTTTCCTCCTGGAAATCCAGAATACATGAAACATTACCTAAGGCAATACATCTTGGTGTGTGCCAAGTAAGGTTATGTTCTTTGTCGCGGCTGCATCTTGGTTTACACACAAGAAGGAGAAGGAATGAGCATAGTATCTGACCAACAACTTTCCTTTGCAAATGGGTTTTAATAATATCCAAGCATTCGTAAATCTTGCACTCAAACCATGGAATTTAACTAATAGCTATTCACCTAGGATCGGTCTTGCAATACAAAGGGAAAGAACATTTATTTTCAATTCTTCGACTTTGCACAGTATTTCCATCTTCTGGAAATTGAAGCCACTAAAAAAAATGTCAATAGGCTCCACAGCTCTAAAGACGATTTGTCGTATATTTGGCATGGATCACTGGCCCTATAGAAAGATCAAAAGAATTGAACGAGAAATAATGACTATGGTTATGAAAAATCCAATGGAATTAACTTTCATGCACGATGCAAAACGTAATTGTTGGGAAAGTGTGAATGACTGGGGATTGAATCTGTCTTTTCTACGAGTTTGACAGAGATGTGTGAAGACTGGCCAAATCCTGTCGCACCTTGAGAGGACGTGATTAGTAGAACCAATGTGGCTGGTAGAACCTTTTTCTGAGGATCAGAGTTGTTGTGTGTGAGAGATCAGAAAGTTTAAACCTGTCGAAGGTAGTCACCATCGCAAGAAATCCTCGCTATTCAATGTGCATATGAAATTTTTATTTGAATGATGATTATTGAGGTGAAACAACAGATTTTCCCCTTATTCTGCAACACATTTGTGACCTCATGTTGGGGAAGAGAGAAGTTGTCCCGATAATCCTATTTCTTTTCTGAATACACCACTCGATCGCATAATAAGATGAAGTGTTGGTTTTATACATGATCAAGTGGCAGGAAAAACTTGGAGCTTGCCTCTTCAGTCTCTTTCAGATGTGGATACTGATACAGCATGGGTGCCACAAATTTCTTATATCAGCCTTGGGCATTCATGGTGGCCTGGTGGTGCAGGTATAGAAAGATGAAGGTTTATGTGAAGAAAAACTAATTTTTGTGACAGCATGAAAATTCCATTCTTTTGTTTTGATTTATTATTATAAATATATATTTTTATAATAAAACAAAGCAAATAAAATGAAATTCTTTTTATAATATATATATATATATATAATAAGAAGAAGAAGAAGAATTTTCTTTCTGTTTGTTTTATTTAAAAAAAAAAAATTAATAATAAAACGAATTTTATTTTATTTGCTTTTTTTTATTATAAAAATATATATAAAAAAATCATAAAAGGGAAAAAAAGAAAAGAAAAAAGACTTTTGCAAATGGATTTCAATCAATTCTTGAAAACTATATCGAAGTAATCTTTTTACATTTACGCTAACTTGGTTTCTTGAGTCACTTTATGCTGTGATCAATGATGAAACAAGCGTGCCATGACAATAGGTACAAAAACCCGTTTTATTTATTTCATTTGCTGCATTAGTATTTATTTCTATATGCTGGTTTTTTTTAACTTCTCGCAAGTTTTCATGCACGAATTTGTACTAAGTTTTTTCAGGTGTTGGACACACTCACATTTCATCCTGAAGTGATTTTCAAGAATCACAAAAACTTTTGAAAAAAAACATGCTTTGTTGACTGCTTGAAGGAGTTGATTCTCATTCTAGACATCATGGCGTTTATTGTTCCACAGCGACCATTCATAAAACCATTTTGTGTCATGAATTACTTCTTCCCATTTCTCCTTCAAAGTAGATTGCTCATCCCTATGTTTAAGCCCATCTTCCACTGAATTATCCTTCATGACTTTGCACATGCCTATCTTTCTGACTTGCATACATCTTTTTATCTTCTTTTTTTTCAGTTCATTCTGCCTTTTCAATAAAACTATCCCTCTCCCTTTCCATGACTACATTTCCTTTCCATAAACATTGTTTATACTGAGATATTTCCTATAGTCCTACCAATATTTTAATAAAAACTCACATTGACTGATGTGGGATTCCTTAAGGCCCATCTTTCAACAAGTCTTGCCCCATCGACCTTAGCACCTTATCTGGGATATAGACTATAGTCCATTCTGAGTACCTAGAGGCTTGCATGCCTTAATGGAAAGTTATCTCACTAAAAATCATGGGAATACATCAATGTACCTTGATCATTATACCTTTCAAGTGGCTCGACATCAGCTCATTCATTCATACTTCACAAGATGTACTCAGGTACCTTGTCACTCATTGATATCAATGGTGAGTTTTCCTCACATCGGTAATCCAATGACTTATTTTCATGCTCGACATCAACACATTCATTCGCATGACTAGAATTGTACCATCGGGTGAATACTATACACTTTTTCATGACTCCATTAGCAGTTGTAGCAGTATTTTTCAGCTATATGAGAGTACTACAGTTCCACTTTCATATTTCCTCTTTTCCATGATTCATTCAGCAACAGTTCAGATTCCTCCACTTCACATTCTTTGATCCAGCAGTTATAATAGTCGTAGCTACAGCAATAGTCACCTTTCACATGATTCTACAGCAGTGACATCTTCCATGCTCTAGCCACTGCATCAGCCATATTCCTATTGCATAGTTCATCAACATTTTGGGTAAGTGGAGGTATGTTATTTTCTAAACATTAATCATGTAATTCCTCAACTACTAGCAATGAATAATTTGGAAAATTCCCTCACCAAGCCCCATTTCCTTTTCACTTCTATTACCCATGCCAATTTTCATGCAGGCATGCAACAAAATCAATTGGGGGCTAGGGGACTTTATTTACTATCATCACTCCATTTTTCCACTACCATCATTCCATTTTTCATCTCATTTACCATTTACCAACATTTATTTTCCAACGATACTCTGTTTCACTTTGCTTCATAATCATTGATATACGTATTGGCATGATCCACAAATATGAAAAAGGGATTTCTTGTACTCAATGATGTTTCCTTATGCACATTGATAGCTTATTTTTTCCTGTAAGTATGTGGGTAAATTATTATCATAACAACAAGAGAACAAATAAAGAAATGGATGTTGTTAACACAAGAACCAACATTCTTTATATTCATGGTTGTCACATAGGAACCAACCATAAGAAAATGTCAGTTTTTACTCATGTAAATCCCATCCTGGAAACATTCATTATCATCACTCAAAGCCGAAATTCAGAGGCCAAAATTTCTTGAGAAGATCCGTGCACAGTTGCATGCAGACATGCAACAAGTTCAGTTGGGGGATATGTTGGGACTCAGTAATGTCATATTTTCATCCACCTTTCCCTTCATCATTCCTCACATTTCATCGCCCCATTAACCTTCCATGATATTATTTTCATAAATATATTTGGGTTTCACCTTATTACTCTCCACTTTATTCATTTTAGTATTAAAAGGGAATTTGTGATTAAATATTAGAAAATCGACATGTTTTCATATATATCTCAAAAATGTATGAGTTGTGTAATGTGTAGGAATATGTGAAGAATTAATACAAAAGGACTTCTCGAATACTTCCTCCACAATTTCAATATTTGAGGAGATAATTCAAGCCTATTTCAAGGAGAATATCATGGGGAATGGATAGCATATCTTATCCAAGATATATGTGTGAGGATTTGAAGGGATTATATTTTGTAATAATGAGAAAATAGTTGAGAGAAAAGGGGATCATTAATTATGAGATGTTTATCTTTTTTTCAAAGCTCTCATGTATAAAAGAGAGTTCTCTCTCTTCATGAAAGAGTAGTCATTAGGATTTGAAAGATAAGTTTGATTGTGGAGAAAGGGATTCTTAGTTTGATTCATGCTTTCATTATTGTTTCATGATTTGTCATTTGATTCTTGTAATGTAATTTGAGATTGCTTTATTGTTAGTGTGAGATCACATGTGTCGTATTACTTCTCTTCACATGTTGTTTATCCTTTGACGCAATTTTCCATTTCAAGTTAATTTCATTTATACAATTTCATTTCAGTCGTGTGTTTCATCTTCTTGCATTAGGATAATGATTCAATTTTAGTTTCATCTTTACCATTACATTAGGTTAAATTAGCTTCAATCCTGCATATACTTTTTATGTGCTTCGTAAGTTTATGAACGTAGGATTGACAAATTAGATAGTTGGGAAAGTACTACAATGCAATTCATACAACATTAGTTTGGTCCAATGTAATGACCGTATTTCCCTTGCTACGATTGTTGTTACCTTTGTAGGTAGTGTCGTTCATTTCAACGGAACAACTATCATTCCTTTTGTTATGATTGTTGCTCGCTTTGCAGGTGTTGCATGAAGAAATTAAGCACATTAATATTAAGACAAGAAGATTGGCGGAAAAGGCCTCAAGCCTGCATTCTCGACCTTACTATTCATCTTAATGATAAAAATATATAATACAATAATGAAACCACCTCAATTGTTCTCACATCGACACCTCATCAGGAGATAAGGTCAAATGAGGAAATATAGAAATCTAGAAACACACTTAGGATAACAACTATATCCTAGTATGTACAATATTAAAAGTGGTATACTTAGACTTAATGATTGTATATTTCAAAGAGGCTAGCATTGCATCTCTGGAGGATGAGGTATTGAAAACAAAAGGTAAGAACCTACGTAGGCAATAACTAAAATGCTTGTGCCAATGCCTAGCTTTGGTTGATGCATAGAGGTTATACTTGAGTACATCTTTACAGCCCAACAGATCCCATGTTGTGATATTAGTTTCCTCCAATACCATAAACCATCTTAGATTTGAATCATTCAAGGTAGAAAGAAAAAGTTTGAGCTTATGTTCATGAGTGGTGTAATCATATGTCCTGCATATAATTGCAATCTCAAACAAGAAAGTGTCAAGATATTCATAATCAAGCCCATGAAAATGAGGTAAGGCAGAAGGATTAATATTTTCATCTTGGTTTCTCCATTTGATTCTTGAATAGGGAACTCTAATATTTCTACCATCACTTCTTCACCAACGATGGCACGAGATGAGGACTGACTCTCTTCTAAAATATTTTCAAATTCTCTAGCTTCTCTTTCCAAGAAACTTTCTAGTGTTCCATGACGGCAACCCGCCCCTCAGCGGACGGTCGCCCCACCAGAACCTTCTTACACACGGCCCGAAGGGTCTGAGCCCCTCCTATTCCTCTCGGGAATATCCTTACCCACAGGATTTTCTACCGGCGATTCTCCCTTCGCAAATCGGGAGATCGGGTTTCGCAATATCGCAAAACTCATAGCAATGTTCCCTTGTCACTCAAACGCCAAACCCCGAATGTCGATGGTCAACGGGTCAACGTTCCTTCCTTATCGGGGATTTCCCTATCAGGAAATCGATGATTGTGTTGTCTCATGTCTCATGCAACACAAAACCCTGAACCCCGAACTCCGACAGCACGCCACCTGTCCTCCAGTGAGTCTCTTGGTTCCACACTGCCACGTCAGTCTTGGGATTTCGCGGATCGCGAATCCACGATGCTAGAGTTCCCTGACGTTGAAAACCCCAAATGTTGATCCCATGATACTCTGTATTTGTGCCACTTGTCCCTCCGACAATCGATGGCTCCCACTAAATCGAGAAATCGCAACTCGCGATTTCGATGTGCATGTAATTCTTGCACTTTCCAACCCCGATATGTTGATATGCGATGACAATGGGTTCTCTCGTGCGCCTCTGAGTTAACCCCCTCGCAACTCCTCCGCGATCTGACGGTCTGCGGGGTTTCGGGACTCTCCACAATCAATTCAAGTAGTTGATTCTCTTCCTCTTGAGAATCCTCTAGCTCCCAAGCTTCCCCTTGGTTCAAAACTCTCCCAGGCCTGTTCCTGCAACATGAACGAGGAACTATCCCTCCTGAGATTTGTTCTTCAAATTCCTTAGGGACTTTGCGCACGATGCCTACGCTCCACCTTTAACCACTATCCAAGTGTTGAGGTCTTCCCGAATCTGCGCTTCCACCGTCACAGCGACCCGACCTTCCTTTTATCAGACTTGCTACTGAGAATCTAGTCCGTCCTGCACTCACCTGCACGGTTCAAACAACCCAACTCAACTCTGGGCGAATGAGATAAGAGTTTAACTATAAGCCTCCTCAACGCACTCTATGCAGAGGAAGTCAATTGCACTCTATGCAGGAATCTCCTAGCTCAAACAGTTAAACAATGGAAACTTATTTCCTCATTCTCTCAGGTTTCGAACCTGATATGCATTCACATATGCAGCATATAAAATATAAGCATAAAAGGAAGCAAGTATGAAACAGCATAGTATCAACAACACAAAGAGACCAAACACATCCATGGAATTGAATCAAAGCTTTTCCTATTAATTCAATATCTGTACATGGGGTTTCTTCACAAGCTCTCTGCTCTRCTCTCCTCTTGCTCTCAATGCAAATGCTGAATGATAATAATACAATGTACAATGAGAGGGTGCCTATATTCTGTTTTCCCTCTCAAGAGTAAAACTGTCTAATCTAAACTTAACTATTTTATCTACCTGCATTAAATCTAGTAAATGCCTCATCTACCTAAGAACGAGAGCTTATCTGCTCAAGGTCTGTTACATGTACAAGTGCGCTTCATCACATCAACGTATTAATGTTTGGCGCAGCCATATTACAATGTTTCAAAATTTGAATGCTGGCGTTGTCTAGCTGTTTTCTCTTTGCTCCACGCGCTGGCTCGCTTGATAGATGAGCGATGCTCCTGCATCATACTCCTCGGCTCAAAATATTTCATGGGCTCCTGTCCATGAGCTCCTGCATGGTGTGCCCATGCTTTTGTATCACTGCCTCTATTTCCCAGCTGGTATCCTCCACTGGGTGATTCTTCCACTTCACCAGGTATTCAAAATATTGCTTTCTTCTGGTCTTCTTTCCTGCTCGCCTATCCAATATTCACTCCATCTGCGGCTTCTGTGCAACTGGCAATTGCTTCTTCCATTGGACCACTGGTTCCTCAGTTCCAGTGCTTGCTTCTTCAGCCCTGTAGGGGTATAAATACGAAATTTTGAAAATCGAAGATATCCCGATGCCCTCTGGCAACTCAAGCTCATATGCATTTTTGCCAAATTTCCTCAGGATTCGGCATGACCCAATTTTCTTCATCTTGAGCTTATTATATGTTCCCCTTGGGAACCTTTCTTTCCTCAAGTGTGATAGAACCATGTCCCCAACTTCAAACTGAAGTTGTCTTTTCCTCTAATCAGCTCTACGCTTGTATTCCTGATTCGATTTGTCCAATCGCTGCTTCACCTGCGTGTGAAGTTCTCGCATTGCCTCAGCAAATTCTTCAGCCCCCATGCTTCTAGTCTCAGCCTGTTCTGACTCCCTGAGCTCAGAAACTCCTCTTGGCTGCGTCCCATACAGAATCTGAAATGGACTCTTACCTGTACTCCGATTCACCGAATCGTTGTACGCGAATTCTTCCTGTGGTAGGATTTGATCCCAACTGTTGTGATGCTCCGTCACCAGGCTTCTCAACAGATCCCCTAAGCTCCTATTGACCACTTCAGTTTGTCCATATGTCTGCGGATGGTAAGCA
>JASDQU010308992.1:0-15676 GCA_032191745.1 Picea mariana | reverse complement strand
ATAGTTGATGAGTAGTTGACACATGATTGGTACATACTTGGTACATGGTTGGATGCACTTGTTTATGGTACAAGTTGATTACAGGTTGGTGCATGGTTGATGCACTTGTTTATGGTACAGGTTGATTACAGGTTGGTGCATGGTTGATGCACTTGTTTATGGTACAGGTTGATTATAGGTTGGTGCATGGTTGATGCACTTGTTTATGGTATAGGTTTATTACAATTTGATGCATGGTTGATGCATGGTTCAGATTTATTGGTACAAGTTTACAACGGTATATCTCACAGTGATAGTGTGACAGTGGTTCCATCATTCTACTTCTACTTCAAGGTGGCAGGACGGGGCAAGGCCAGGTGGTTGCAGCCACCTTCCGGTTGTAGCTGGAGAACATTGGGGGTTGTAGCCTCCTTCTGGTTGTAGCCAGAGAATTGGGGAGTTGGAGCTTCCCTCAGGTTGTAGCCTGAGAAACTAGGGGGTTGTAGCCTCCTTCTGGTTGTAGCCAGAGAATTGGGGAGTTGGAGCTTTCCTCAGGTTGTAGCCTGAGAAACTAGGGGGTTGGAGCCTCCTTCCAGTTGCAGCTGGAAAACAAAGGAAGTTGGTGCTTCCAATGAATGTAATTCTTCAAGACATATAAGAAAAAGCATTATGTGGTTTTTTCCTGATTTGGGTTTCCACGTAAAACACTGGTGTACTGTGTATGTGTATGATTGTTCATTTGTTCATTGCTTATTTACTCTGCAATTATTGGATAATAATGCTTCATTGATATAGCACTTGGATTATATGGTTAAAAGGGATTAAATTGTTCTATTACTGATTCACCCCCCCTCTCAGTAATCCAACAGGGTGTGCATTTCCATTAGTTCACTTTCTATTGTTCTGATCTCTCAATTTACAAGGTAGAATTTGCCTCTTTTACACAACTCCATTTTTTTGTTTGCAAATGAAAATCTAAATATGTAGACATGTGTAAAATTATCTAATACACCCTCGAAAACATGAATCACTCATATTGCAGGTGTATAAATATATGGGAATTCATTTTAGTGAAGCCCGTCATAAATTTCCTCATAAATGTATAAATTATAGTTTAAAAGAAAAACAAGTATTTTCCTCAATCAGGTATTCCATTTTAGTCTTTGCAGAGTCTCATACATGTTGATATGTCGTTTTATTTATTTAATTGTTATTCAATCATATAACCTTATATTCTATGATGATTTCTACAGGTCTTCATAATGGAAATGAAACAAACAACTAGGCTATGTGTTATGTGGATGTACAAGCTCCTACCTCATCAAGCTCATGGACACAATTAGTTAGTATCATTTTTCTATTTTAGTTAGTGTCTATGCACAATTTCCAACCATTCATGTATATTTCAACCCTTTACCAAATTCTAGGCACAAATCACCCTAGTATACAATCTTTATGGTTTACAACAAAGTCACAGTCATGTAACTTGTAAATTACCAAATCCATACATGGGCATGCATTTCCATTAAGTCACTTTATACTATTTTGGTCTCTCAATTTACAAGTTAGACTTTCCCTCTTTTACACAACAACCACTTTTATGTTTGAAAATGAAAATCTAAATATGTAGAAAGATGTAAAATTATTTAAGACACCATCAGAAACTTGAATCCCTCAAATTCCAGGTGTGTAAAGACCTGGGCATGCATTTCTACACAAATGCAGAAATTACAGTTTAAAAGCAATATAATAAATTAGGTATTCCATTTTAGTCTTTCTATAGTCTCGTGCATGTTGATATGTCTATTTATTTATTTAATTATTATTCAGTCATATAGCCTTATATTCTCTGATGATTTATGCAGGTCTTCCCAATGGAAATGAAACTAACATCTAGCCTATGTGTGATATGGATGTACAAGATCATGTCTCACCGAGCTCATGGAAACATGTATTTAGTACTCATTTTTCCATTTTAGTTAGTGTGTGTGCATTGTTTCCAAACATTCATGTATATTTCAACCCTTTAGTAAATTCTGGGCACAAATCACCCTAGTATGAATTTTGTATGGTTTACAACAAATCCACAGTCATGTAACTTGTAACTTGTAAATTAACAACACCATACATTGATTTTTCTTCCTAGGGCGTGCATTTTACAGTAAGATGGTTTTACCTTGCATTTTACAAAAATTATGGACTCTTGGTTCAAGGTAGAAGTACTTAGTCATTTTTAAATGCACTTTTTATGATATATATATATATATATATATATGTGTGTGTGATTTTATTAACTTCACACCAAAATTTAGATAACAAAATTTGGAGCTATATAGAATCATGGGTGTGAATTTCCATTAGGTCACTTTCTACTATTTTGGTCTCTCAATTTACAAGGTAGAATTTGCTCCTTTTACACACCAACCACTTTTGTGTTTTCAAATTAAAATCTAAATTAGTAGAAAGGTGTACAATTATCTTAGACACCCTCAAAAATTTAACCACTCAAATTGCAGGGGTGTTAAGACCTGGGCCTACATTTTAGTGAAGCCTGGTGTGCATTTATACACAAGGGCATAAATTATAGTTTAAAATAAAAACATGTATTTCTTAAGTATGACTATGAATTTTTATTTGTGGAGGCTCTAACAAGATTGAATTAGTGTTTTATACAAAAATAGAAACCCGAATCCTAATTTTCTATATCATCATACATCAAGAACATTTTCATCTACAACTAGCTCTATTTTCTCCGTATGTGAAATCCAATATATTTTTTTATTATTATTATATGGACGTAGAACCTCTAACGCTTGTATGTTTACTTCCTGATAGGGCTTGGAGGTCTCACGCGTCACCACTTTGACATCCATTGTCAACCACGGTGTCGCGCATCCGATGAATCTGTCGCAACATATTTTTGAATCACCAATAGAATACACGTTGTAGAGAATCTCCATGTCGAAGTATTCCATTAATGTGGTGACGTTATAACAATAGAAACCTTGAAGACCCTAACAATATTGAACTAGGGTTTTATGCAAAAATACAAACCCTAATCTTAATTGTCTATAACATCAAAGATCGAGAACATTTTCATCTACATCTAGCTCAATATTCTCCCTACGTCCAATTCAATATAATTTATTATTATTATAATATGGACATTGGACCTATAACACCCATTCGTTCCTTTCTTGACAGGACTTGGAGGTCTCATGCATCATCACTCTAACATACATTGTCGATCATGGTGTTGCACATTTGATGAATCTGTCGCACCATATTGTTGGATCATTGATGGACTACGCATTTTAGAGCATTGCCATGCTGATGTAGGTTGCTAACCATAAAGTCAAAATTTCAATGGTGTCTGGGTTTTGTTTTCAACAATACTTACGTGTGTTTATGTCGCAGTAACGATGATCGTCGTTAATAAAAAAACAAATTTCTTGGTGACGGTTTCTTTCAAAATTCCATTTGGAAGACAAGTATGTCACGATACTGATAGTTATACTATGGTCAAAAGTGCGATGATTATGTGCGACGAAAATATATTTATTAAAATATCTCTATAGATGCCACATGGTAGTTTGGTATGTTGGATATATGACATATTGTTAATTTCATCGCGAGTGCGACAAAAGGAGTTTAACTAATATTTGAAAATTGGGTTTGTTAGAAGCTAGATGGGATTCCATTGAATAGGCATCAGAATAATGCCAAAAAAATAGACAAATGTACTAGTGCAAGGAAAGGCAAGGAAAGCCAATACAATGAAAAGAAAGGTAAGGAAAGGAAAGGCAAGTCTAGATATGGAAAGGAAAGTTAAAGCAATGCAAATTAAGGCATGCCAATACAAGGAAATCCAAGACAAGGAAACACAAGGAAAGGAAATCCAAGCCAATAAAAGGAAAGAAAAGGTAAGGAAATGCTATATATAATTCCATAACAACAAAAAAGAACCAAAAAATACAATAATACCATAACAACCATAAAATTAATCCAAAATTTCAATCACTCATAAATTTGAAATATTTGTTCTAGTATTACTTTTACACATTAAGAATTTTCCAATGGCATCATTTGTATCATCTTTCTAGTGCTTATTATATATTTTTGAAAATTTCGCACCTTGTAAGGAAAGGAAAGGAAATACAAGGCATGGAAAGACAAGGGAAGGAAAGAAAAGGCAAGGAAAGGAAATAAAAGTCAAGGAAAGGCTAGGCACGCAAGAACAGCAAAGGAAAGGCATTCTAAAAATGGAAAGGAAAGTCAAATAAAGACAAGGAAATACAAGGCATGGAAAGACAAGGCAAGGAAAGGGTGGACATAGGAAAGGAAAGGAAAGGCAAGGAATGAAAAAATAAGGCAAGCAAAGGCAAGGCAAGGCTAGACACGGCAAGTCAAGTAAAAGAAAGGAAAGGCATGACAAGGAAATTCAAGGCAAGGCAAGGAAAGAAAAGGAAAGGATAGACATATTTCACTAACAAAAAAAATGAACCACAAAATACAAGAATACCATAACAACCATAAAATGAAGTCAAAATTCCAATCGATCATAAATCTAAAATATTTTTTCAATTATTCCTTTTACATAGCTATGGTCATTCAAGTAGATCATTAGGATCACTTATAATACTAATGGTCTCCATTAACTTCTTGTGCTAAGAGTAAGGAAAAACGTATCATACCTTTGATGAGTTATTACTTGGGATTGTTTGTAGTTGGAGGTTTTTACCAAAAACCAAGTTTGCAAAGTGGTATACAACTTCACCTTGTATATAGTATTGAAATACATAACCACATGTTTTCCATGTTATTTCATCCCATCTCATATATTCTCCTTTAATAACCATCGACCCAATTAAAAATCAATGCCTTCAGAGTCTGTTACTGAGAGCATGAGGATTTGTTATCCCTCTAAGAAATGTGACAACCAATATACAGTGCCTCATTCATTAAATTTTGGGGAAAAAATAGCATATATGTGCCATGCAAAAAATAGAGTGTCAACACGTGAGTCCACTAAATGATCAAAGAATAAAACATTGATGCTAGTTATTCAAAATTTAATAGAATATTCACCTAACCTAGCAGTAGGATATTTGAGACATGATCATAATCTACTAAAATATTTTATTGGTCCTCCTCCAAGTGTGATAATTACATAGCTATACATTGAACAATGGGGAGGGATACATGATCCCATCTATCAACATAGTTCATGGATTTACAATCATCCCATTCATTACTCATACATGCACCATAGAAGCGAGAGAGTTTTATCATCCATATTTTAACTATTGTATTGTCTGATGTTCAAACTAAAAGGAATCCATGAGTGCCCTTGATTGTTTTGCATTCATACCATTATGATCGATCTACATTGATGACCTACAAAAAATATCTATGTACATGTCCTTTCCTAGGTGATTGGTATTCATAGGTTCTTGTTCACTATCCCATTACTAAAGAACACCATTCAATAATATATTTTGCATCTCAAATGACAAAAGTAGTTGTGAAATTCATTTCTTTCCTCTGTAACATTTTTTTGATGCATGTGCCTACTCCATCATGCTATTAAGTTTTTTTTGGTGTTATTAGGTTATTTCCAAATTACATGAGAATTCAATGCATTTCCAAAACAACAACATAAATAGGATCACCAAAATAAACACAATCACAAGGTATGCATCATTTTATCCTAGGAAACCCTCATGGGGGAGAAAACCTAGAAAAAAAAATTTCAATAATAGATTGCCAATACAATTCCAATACTAATACCAAAACACAAAAGATAAAACAAGACTAAGCATGGGCCTCTCTTTCCTTCCTCCTCCAACTTCCTTCAATATATGTGCACTAGATGAGTGAGAGTGAGTGTATTCAAATGAGGCATCATCCTCACATATAAATACAAGTTGAGGAGGTGCTAGGGTTATGTTTGTTCACTCGGTGGGGTCAACTTCTCCTAGAAGTGGTTAAAACCAATTTATAATTACTAGGGGGCGACTTTACAAATACCAATATACAAATATAGTTTGATCAATCCACAAAAGGGTATTTTATATTATAAAAAACCCGACTTGATCAATCCACAAAAGGGGATTTGATCTATTAAATAATAACTCAAATATAATTAGAATATTCTTTGAATTTACAATATTTCAACACTCTCCCTTAATGAGAAGGGTATTTTAATGACATGACCCAATACAACATCATTAAGAGAAGGAGAGGGAAACATCATCATCAGCATATGGAACATTGATTGGCACATATATAAATCATCGTAATTTTTTCTCATCATCAATATCATCATCATTTACAACATGGATCTGGAGTAATATCATCATCATCATCAACAACATGAGGATGAAACATCAACATCAATAGCACGAAGCTAAAACAACATCATAAACAACACAAAGCTGGAAAAATAACATCATCAACAACGTGAAGCTGGAACAAAAACATCATCAACAACACGAAGCTGAAACAACAACATCATCAACATGTTGTAACAGAATGAGGCAGGTGTATCAACAACAACATTCGTGGTACTCTAATAGAACGTCCTTACCATACCTTCAATATATTCCTAGGAATAATAAGATTCCCTAAGATATAAAATCCTAACAAGATACCATGTGATACCTTGAAAGGACATCCTTATCGGGCCTTCGTGATCTACCAAGGAATCATATGATTGCCTAGGATATAAAACCCTAACGAGACTACCACTATTCACCACAACTAGCATATATATGCACATATACTCTGACAGACCGTCCTTACCAGACCTTCAGGATCTTCCCAGGGATGATCAATCCCCTAGGATATAAAATCCTAATGGAGCTACTCGTTGTCGTTCAGGATACCATAGTATCATCAGCACCAAGCGTTTCTTGGAAGTACTCAAACTTCACACGAGACAAAGGCTTGGTCAACACATCTACAACCTACTTATCTATGATAACATATTGGATCTTTATAGCTCCCCTCTGCACCATATCATGAATGTAGTGATACATGATCTCTATGTGATTCAACTTATCATGGAACACTAGGTTCTCCATAATATTTGTACATCTCAGATTATCACATAGAATGATGGTGGCTTCCATATCCAAATTGAGCAAACCTTTCAACAAATTATGAAGCCATATGGCTTCACAACTGGTGGAACATGTTGCAATGTAATATGCTTTTGTCGTGCTGAGAGAAATACTGGATTTCTTCCTTCTTTTCCATGAAGTCATGGCTGACCCAAAAATGAAATAACATCCTGAAGTGCTCATTTTTTATGAAGCACTTCCAACCCAATCTGAATCAGTCTAACCATATACTTGGAATTCATGATCTATACTATAACAAATACCATAATACAACGTACCGTTAAGTTATCTCATCACATGCTTTGTAGCTACGAGGTGAACACGTTTTGGCTCCACTAGATACTAACTCAATATGTTCACAACCAATCATATATATGGCTTGGTATTCATCATTTACATCAATGATCCAATAATCTTTCTATATAGAGTAGCATCAACCAACTTTGACGAAGTATCAACCAGGAGCCTCAAATTCATTTCCATGGGTGTGTTCATGGCTTTACATTCCAACATGTCAAATATCTTCAGTATTTCAATTGCATACATCCATTGGTTAATGACGATCTTCTCTAGGATCTTCCAAACTTCAAGACCTAAGAAATAATGCATTGAGCCTAGTTCCTTCATCTCAATCTCTGTAGAGATATTCTTCTTGCAATATTTGATGAGCGTTTCTTCTCCAGTCAAGAATAAATAATCCAAATATAGTAGAAATATAACTGGCTCATCATTCATAACCTCGAAGTAATGATTAGGATCAAATTTACTTTTGGTAAATCCAAATCTTGTCAGGAAACTATCAATTTTTCCATTCCAAGATCTAAGAGATTTCTTTAACCCATACATAGATTTCTTAAACTTGAAGACATAAGTATTTATATTTTCCACTTCAAACCCTTTTGGTTGTTTTATATAAACTTCTTCTTCATTAACACCATTTTAAAACATTGTTTTCACATTCATTTGGTGCAACTTCCACTTCATTTTGGCTACAAGAGTTATGATGGTTCCGATAAAAGTGTATCTGGCTATAGAAGAAAATGTTTATTCATAGTAAATACCTTCCTTTTGAAAAAATACATGATCCACAAGTCTAGCCTTATGTTTTTCAATGCTTTCATCTGTTGCATGTTTTATTTTCTATATCCACTTGTAAGATACCAAATCTTTGTTCTTTTTTCTAGGAACTACTTCCCATACATCATTCTTCATAATGGACTGGTATTATTTTGAACGGATTCTTCAAATAAAGTAGGATCTTTGTCTATCATATCACACATCAAGGACATGTAGCTGGAGAATGGCTTAGTTTTCATACTTTAACTCATGGTTCCTTCTAGGGCACCATACTTCTTTGCATCCTGAATAATTTCTCTATCCAAAGATGGCTTCCTCTTGTGAGAGATAGCCATACAGGGAGTTTCTTGATATTATATCATATCATGATCTTATGTAATCTCATCATCATGGGTAACTATAACTTCCTTCATGGGTTCTGTAAGTCTGGGAGCTACAGGTTCTTATTCATATACTTGTTCAATATAGCATTTCCTTGATATTTTGAGTGTTGCATCTTCATCAAAGGTTACATATCTGTTGATATCAATATGATGGTAACATGGTATGTAAATTCTAAAGGCCTTAGAGACCTCACAGTATCCAAAAAATATTCCCTTGTTTCCTGAAGGATCCAATTTAGTTCTCTTTTCTTTTGGAATATGTACAAATACTGGACAACCAAATATTTTGAGATGGCTTACTTTGGCTTCTTTCTGGTGAACATTTCTTCAGGATTTTTTAATCCAAGTGCACTATGCGATAATATGTTTTGGACATATACTATTGTTCTTGTTGCTTCAACCCATAAGTGCATTGGAAGATCTTGATCATGAATCATAGTCTTTACGGCTTCCATAATTGTTCTATTCTTTCTTTCTGCTACACCATTTTGTTGAGGATTATAGGGCGTGGTGAGCTCCCCCTTAATCCCAGCATATATGAAAAAGCTTCCAAATTCATTTGAAGTGTACTCTCATCCATTGTCTGACCTAAGTATCTTAATTTTTATTTCGAAGAGGTTTTCTACCAAGGCTTTTAATTCCTTGAACTTTCCAAGTACTTCATCTTTTGACTTCAAGAAATAAAACCAAGTCTTATGAGAGTAATCATCAATAAAGGATACATAGAATACATACCCTCTTAGATATGTTGATGGTATTGGAACCCATACATCTGAGTGGACAAGTTCCAAGATTCCTTTTGCTTTATTGTCACTCTTTGGAAATGGAATCTTTATGTTATTTCCTTGTGCACATCCCTTGCATACACCTTCATGATCAACCTTTAATTATGGTAAACCTGTAACTACCTTTCTTACATATGGTAATACTTTGTAGTTTCTGTGAGATATTCTTATATGCCAAAGTTCACAAGAACTTTCAATAAAGTGAGTCAAGGCTGCATCTGAGTGACCTTTTAACTTGTACAAACTGCCTTATTTTGTTCCAATAACAATTGCATCTTCTATAGTTTTTTATTTAGACCACATAAGAGCTTCACCATATATGTATGCAACCCTTAAACCTTTCTTATATAGGGCTGAAATAGAAATTAAGTTCTTTTTCAAACCTGGTACATATAGTACATCCTTCATTTTCATCGGAGTTCCTGAATCAATTTTGTAGGTGGGTTCTCCCATTCCTTTGATAGGGTATTGATAATCATCTCCAAGTCAAACTTTATGGGGGAAGTAATTTCCTGTAAGGATAGAGAGAGTATCTTTCTAACCTATCATGTGATTAGAGGCACCACTTTCTATGAGACAAGTATCCTCTCCAGGTGTCATAGATCCTGAGAGGGAAGAAAACAAAACATAATCTTTAATCTCTTCTTTAGTTAAATTCTTGGGTGGCTCATTATCTTCAGTTGCATGGGCAAGATGTATTTTGTTATTTCTCCTCTTGTATTCTTCCCTTTTGGTAGGACATTTCTTAACAATGTGTCCCATCTTATCACAATGATAACATTCATAAGAGTATAAATCATTTCCCTTTCTTTGACCCTTATGATATTTCTTGAATCTCTTTGGAGAGTGAGATTGTTTATGAAAGTGGGTCTCCTTTTGAAAATGAGACTTTTTCTTTCCTCCTTTAGCATGATAACCTAGAGCTTGATATTCATCTCTTAATAGGATGGCTTCTCGATTGGCCACTCTTGCTTCCTCTTGAACACATTCTTCCCATAAAGTCTCAAATTGGAGTTTCTCTTTTATTTCACAAATAGTTTGGATGAAGGCATCCCAAGGTATTGTGAGACCATTAAGAGTTTCCATCATGAGTTCATATTCATCTAAATTTTCTCCAATTTCCTCTAAATATTCCTTGAATTGAGAAACCCAAGAGAAATAGTCTTGAACTGTTTCTCCTTTTTTCATCTTTGTATTCTTGAGCTGGGTTCTCAAGTTCATCTTCTGGTTGATGTTATTTCCTTCATACATTCTAGTTAGGGCATCAAACATATATTTTGGAGTATTCTTAGAAGACACTTGAGGGATCAAGTGGTATTTATTAGAGTCTGCAATTATCCTTTCAACCTCAATCATATTCTTCTTTCACTTCTCTTTGGTTGCATCTTCTTCGAGTTCCAGTACAATTTATTTTATGAATTTTGCAAGGTCATTCTCTTCAATATCGAGTTCAATTATGTACTTCCAGGCATAAAAAATTTCCACACCTTCTAACTTGTCAACAATCTTGGTGATTGTAGACATCTTGACCCGAAGCTAAGAAAATGACCAGAAAATGAAAGTGGTCAAAAATTGAAATTGAGCTTACCAGGAGATGTGATGGGCTGAGGTGAGTTTGCTAGAGCTATCTGTTTCAAAAAATTATGAGTTTTACCCCTTGAATCTTGACCTATGCAATTATGGACTGGTAGTTTTGGTTTTATAATACCATTCAAAACTAAGGTTTTACTTTCTGGAGAATCTGACCACTGAAAAAAAATTCTCAAGCTATGAAAATATGTCCTAGGGCAGGGCGCACTTCCCAATATACTTTTTGGTCAAAAATTCCTCTTCAGTAAAAAGCTCTAATTTTCTTGTATGGCAATAGTGACGTTTTAGATACCTAGTGAAAGATACTTTATTTATTCAACCTTTGATACTATGTTAAGTTTTTAGTTTTGTTATTAGGTTATTTCCAAATTACATGAGCATTCAATGCATTTACAAAACAGTAGCATAAATATTATCACTTAAAAAAAAAATCACAGGTACACAACATTTTATCCTAGGAAACCCTCATGGGGGAGAAAACCCAGCAAAATATTCCTCAATAATAGATTTCAATTACAGTTCCAAGACTAAGACCAAGACACCAAAGATAAACCAATACTAATCATGTGTCTCTCTTCTCCTTCCTCCTCCAACTACAACTTCCTTCAAGATATGTGCACTATATGAGTCGGAGTGAGTGTATTCAAATGAAGAATCATCCTCACATATAAATACAAGTTGAGGAGGCTATAGGGTTATGTTTCTTCACTTGGTGGGGTCGAATTCTCCCAGAAGTGGTTAAAAACACTTTTTAACAACTAGGGGATGACTTTACAAATACCACTATACAAATATAGTTTGACCAATCCACAAAAGGGGATTTGATATTATACAGTTTGAAGTCCTTGATGAAGTCACATAATCATACCTAGGAAGTCACCAATTGTATCTTTTTTCTTTCCCTCCCTCTGTCAATATCATACGCGACATATTTAAATCTTTGCAAGTAAACCTATTTCCTCCCCAATTCTTACTCATGGCACACATGGATGCACTTGCTCAGTAATTTCATTCAACTGCACTTGGAGCATGTTCCATCTAAGCAAGATTTTTTGTTGAATGTACAACCCTTTGGCTTTGTACACAAGATCTTGTGAATAAAGTCTCTATATGATGATGGCGACAATATAACTAAGCATGCTTGCACAAGGGTGTTATGCAATAAAAAAAATGTGTGTTTGTGTGTGTGTCATAATAATAACCATACTCAGTGTGATATCTACAACAACATGTGTTATGAATTGTGTTGATTCGAACATACCAAGGCTTGCATTTATGAAAATATCTTTGGTCCAAGTTAAGTGCACTAAGTACTTTCTTGAATATCTCATAAAATTATGTATGTGCCATGTCAAGAAAGTGTTTAATATGGGGTTCGTGGTCCATAGATACCATTTTAAATTTTATTACATCTTTTTGGTTGGAAGAAGGCCTATTATTCTCATGCCATAATTCCTATACTAGTCCCTTAACTGCTTCAATTAACTTCATGTCAGAATAAGATAACATACCATTCAAGGCCCGAAAATAGGTTGGACCACCTATGTTGAGGATATCTCATCTATTAGTATACTTTCTAAGGGTTTTGATATTTCATTTCATGATATGATAGGTTTGTTGGAGAAAACAATGTTTTCTTGTGATATTTATAACAACTAATTATGACCAGACACATCGGGCTGCATTACGATCTTTAGAACGATATTTATTACCAATTTTTTGAAAATTATCCAAAATCTTTCTAACAATATGATGACTTGTTTTTAAACTTTTGAATGTTTCAATGCCTAAAATTATCCTATCAATGGTCAAACTTCTAGATTTTAGCAAAGACAAAAATAATTGGCATTTAGCGGCATGATATTTTGGTTCAAAATATTCTTAAATTATTTTATAAGAATGATATTTAATATTCTAGTTAGGTATCTTATATTCAATTTATTTTAAACCACTTTCATCCACCTAAATATATTTAGGAGTTGTTCGTCCCACATTGCTCAATCTAGATATGGACGGTGAACTTGTATTATGGCACTCTTGACCTTCGTGTTGTGGATTTAATAACATAGTTGTTCTTCCCCCTTCAATCATTGGTGGATAAATTCTAGGAGGAGAGTGGACATTCCCATGACTAGTTTCTAGAACCTCTGACTATCTAACAAGAGTTTGCACCACAAGAATTTCTTCACCAAAATTTTGTGCACCAATTTCCTCTCTAATTTCATCCATTGTATAAACATGTATAAGCAACTCCTCCATCATATGGCCATCCACAACAACTTGTCTTGATGAGATAGTGATTGGAGGTTCAATAGAAGTATTAAATGGATTTGTATTTACTAAAATAATATGGTTTTCCTGTGTTGATGGAGGAGAAATAACAATGAAATATTTTCCCATAGAAATTGTGTTTCCCTCTACTGAAAGCATGTGTTTTGACATACCTAACATTTCCTTTTGTCTTTCTTCATTGACCTTTTCAATGGTTTTTTATTTCCTCAAAGAGTTTCTACTATGATCTTTTTGTAGGTTTGCCATGTTTAAAGAGGAAAATTGTCTTGCAATCACACCACAACAATTTTTATTTCCACTGATAAGTGTCTTCAAATTACACAAGAAGACACAAGTTGTCTTTCCACTGAAAATTGTATTCTAGTTAAATAAATTTTCCTACAAATTACATAAGAAGACACATTAAGTTTTCTTTCCAATGAAAATTGTTTTCCAATTATACAAAATTGTCTTGAGATAACATAAGAAGACACAAGAAATATTTCTACAAACAATTGTCTTCCAATTGTACAAATGTATCTATCAAATACACAACAAGACACAAATTTTCTTTCCAAGAAGACAAAAAGAAAAAAAACCCGTCTGTTGTTGCTATTTTTGTGTGCATATGTCAGGATAGTTTGCATTTTTTGGATAGATAAGGTTTAGGAGTGTGCTTGGAACATATACCTAGGTAGCAGGAATGCACACACATTCCCATAATGTGTTCCCTAAAGAATGCACGCGTTCTAGGAACGCACGTGTATTCATGTTGGGAAAGGATGAGCACCAATCAAACTCAACCTTATTTCTTTCTAGTCACACAAGCACATGCATTCTCTTAATGAAAAAAATACAAAATTTATTGTATCCCAAATATATTTATGAATAAATATGTATAGGTGTTTGGGGACAATTAGGACCTGAGGGCTCAAGATTCAAAGTGTTTTGAAGAAAAAAGAAGTGGTTATAGCACCAATATGGAGGTGCAAGGGTGGTGGGGACTTCAACAAGAGGTATAGGCATAGTGCACTTAGGGATTGGGTGTGGAGGGGGTGTTGTCACAAGGGAAGACCCAGGTTTTAGCTCTAACAGCGCACCAACAAGCCCTAAATACTGGCCCTTTCGGCAACACCTGCGAAGCAGATGAATTCTCACCTGAAGTAGCAATAGGGGGTTGTAGGACACAGGTGTCTACAACTAGAGGAGATGCAAAGTGGATCCAAGGAAACAACACAAAACAATCTAGTTATTCTTTATCTCCCTTAAACCTACTCTACAAGTTATATCTTAGATCTAACACAATGATGCAATAACAGTATATCAGAAGGTAAAAGAACACAACATCAATCACATAGAACAACAAGATATACGTGGTTCACCCTCTTCCTAGGGCTACATCCACATAACTGTGTTTCTTGATATTAGGTGAAAACATACAGTTCTATCTGCACACTTAGCTTGTAGATCTCTCTCTCTTTCTGTAGGGTTGATCTTTGCACCCAGTTGAATATCTTACTATATAGAATGCTCTCACTTGTAGAACTTCTCTCTCTATATTGCTCTCCTTGACAACATTAGCAACAATACCACATGATGAACAATCACCAATAATGAACAACCCCTCCCAGGTCCTCTAGACCTTTTATTTATACATTACGTGACAAAGTCTAGGTGTCAAAACCCTAGATCCGAAACCCTAGGTATAAAACCATAGGTCAACTTTACCCATGTTTGTAGGGCTTCGCTAGCCTGTCATTCCTTCTTTCCCATGAGGTGCTCCAAAGCACTAGTTGACGTCTTCTTCAGCTTGTTGAGTTGTCCACGATATATCTTCCTTTCTGATTTGTCATTCTCAATCTTCTCATTCAACAGATAGCTTTCCCTTACTTCGCTCCTTCTTTTCTACTTCTTTGACCACTTCGACCCAATATCAATCAATGTGCCTTCCGCACAGTTCATATTTCATCTTTTCTCTTCCTTTTTCTTCACTTTCTTCCTTAATCCATAACCAAGGGCCAACAAGAGGTTAAGGTTCAGGTATAGGTTATTCCTATGCTTATATGGAACTAGGGAGGTGTAATTTATGGTCTAGGTCTAGGTCTAGGTCTAGGTCTAGGTATAGGTCATGGTCTATTTCTAGGTCATGGTCATGTTCATGGTCATCGTATAGGTCTAGATCATGATCTAGTTATAAATCTATCTCTAGTTCTAGGTATTTCCATGCCTTTTTAGGTCTAATTCTTGCCATGTCTTGCCTTACAATGTACTAAAATTTCTATATTTTGTGAGAGTCTAAGAGGGAGAGAGAGAGAGGAAGACAAAGAGTGTTAGAGGGGGAGAAATGAAGACAAAGAGAGAGTGTGAGAGTGAGGGTAGAGAGAGAGAGAGAGTGAGAGGAAGGGAGGAAGAGAGGGAAGGGTGGTTGATAGATGAAAACAGAGAAGGGGGGGTGAGAGGGGGAGAT
>JASDQU010308991.1:54725-70771 GCA_032191745.1 Picea mariana | reverse complement strand
CATTGTGGTTAACATGGGAAATGGTCCATATTTTTGATGTATCATAGATAGCGACTTCCCATTGTGGTTAAAATGGGGAGTGGTCTAGGCAAGTCCCTCTTTTTGAGGGTTACTTAAGAATACTGGCCCACCTCGCCGGAAACAATTTCTCATTGTGGTTAACATGAGGAATGGTCTATTTTGTAGGTTGATGCAGGACAGTCTTTTCCTCTTGCGATTAACAAAGGAAATGGTCTGGAAATTCATTCCTTGGGACTTATACATTCTCTCCAGGGTGCACTTTGATTAGTGTAGGAGGAATGGCCCAGGTTGGGGAATGGTCCAGGCTCAGCAATCAGGGACATGCATTCCTTAGGGTTTATACATTCTCTCCAGGGTTCACCTTGATTAGTGTAGGAGGAATGGCTCAGGGTGGGGAATGGTCCAGGCTCAGAAGACAAGACAGTTATTCTTCCTTTCTTGAGAAGAATAGTCCAGATATCTCATTGTTCTACTCTTAGGGAAGATATTATTTCAAATATCACAGATGTGAATGAAAGATTGGCCCAGGTGATTCAGTTTATATCATAACATTGTTTATGTACAGGTTGATATTAGATGGTTGTTATGAAGACTATATGACAGTAGATGTATACTACTGTGGTGGATGTGTTCCACTGTTTGTGACTATACGTAACTGATCAAGTACTTGTTTGTTACTTGGTGTGGTAGTGTACCACTGGATTGTAGTTATGTACTACTATGGATAGACACAGTTGTGTTCTATTTTTGTTCTGATTGCCTTGAAGATTATCAACAGTATTGAAATAATTATCAGCCAAATGAATGATGAACAAAGATTTTTCCAAATGGAAAATGGTTCAAAACATCTAGGACACATGTCTAGATTAGAAGACTGGCTCTTGTATCACTCTATGGTGTGAGTGAATTATCCAACATCATGTCTGATTACTCAGATGAAGTATGGTTTCGAGAGATGATGTAGCTGATGACACTGATAGTGATNCCTAGCTAGGAGGGAGTGTTGATATTATGGTAGTTGTGGGAGGTATTTACCTCCACGTGTAAACCTGACGAGAATAGAAGACTCCAGGAAGCAAGAGAAACCCTAATGAGTTGGATAATAACCCTAGAAGACTTGTCGGCTCAAGAAGATAATATGTATTAGGTTATTAGCCTCCAAGAGAAGAAGTCGGCCAGAAGAATTAATATATATTGAACACACAGGTACCCAGAAGGAGAAGTCGGCCCCAGTAAGTCTGCCAGAACCACTATAAATACAGGGTGTCAGTCTCTCATTTGACACATCTTAGCATTTGCAGAGAGCCAGTTTTGCACAGTGCAGTTGGAGTCTTGTGCACAGGTTTGGAGAAGAGCTGATGGTGCAGCTGCTGCAACTAGCAATTACGTTTTGGCTTGGACTATATCTTGGCTAGGGTTTGTACTATCTGATCAACTCTTGTTGATGCACTATACTTGGGGAAAGTTTCACTACCCTTTGTATGGCTATCTAGCCTAGGGTTTGCTTCCGGAATGATTCTTTGTCAAGGTTAAGGTGCTCGGAGGGTAGCTTCGGCCTATGGTTGGGTGAAAAGGGTATTGTCAATTTTAAAATGAGCACACATCCTTCATATTCTAACACTTAGGTTGTTTGTGTCTAACGCTTCTTTATCTGCTGAAACAGATGATTCTGATGCTTGGTTTGTGGATTTTGGAGAATCAGTACATATGACATGTAATAAGATGTGGTACTCTAATTTTATAGAAACATAGAGTGGAGCCAGCATTTATCTTGGCGATAACTACACTCATCAGATCAAGGGATATGGAGACATTCTTGTGATATTGTCAAATGGTACTATTCATCACATTCACAATGTTGTTTATGTTCTAGGGATAAAGAAAAAAATGATCTTTGTGTCCACCATTAGAGATCAGAACTTGAAGGTTGAATTCTTCAAGAATTATTGCATAGTGAAGGATCTACTAGACCAATTCAAAATTGTTGCAATGGGAGTCAGAGCAGAAGGCCTATACAAACTTGATGTTACCAGCAAAGCACATCATGCACTAACTTATACAACTATTCCAATAGAGAGTCTTTGGCATCAAATGTATGGCCACATCAATCATCCTGATTTATTGTTATTAAATGAATATGGTTGAAGGACTTCCCATGTTAAAGAATTAGAATGTTGCTTGTGATGGATGTGCAATAGGAAAGATGCACAAAGATGAATTCCCCTCTAATCTTGATAAGAAAAAGAGAGATGTGTTAGATCGTGTGCATACTAATGTTTGCAGGCCTATGCAGACTAGGTCTTTAGGAGGTGCATTTTACTTTCTGTTATTTATTGATGATTGCACGAGATACACATGGGTTTATTTCCTTAGAAAAAAAGTGATGTTTTTGAGTACTTTAAGGAATTCAAAACCATGATGGAAAAGTAGACAGGAAATCCATCAAAATCCTCCATTCAAATCAAGGAGGAGAGTATAAATAAGAGGACTTCATAAAATATTGCAAAGATCATGGAATAGTACAGCAGTTTACAGTACATGACACTCCACAACAGAACGGAGTCACTGAAAGGAAAAATAGAACTCTGGAAGAGTGTGCACGCAGTATGATGAAAGGTAAGAATCTCTCGAATGCATTTTGGGATGAAGCCATAAATACTGTTGTTTATTTAAAGAATATAAGTCCAAAAAGGTGTCTTGACAATGTTACTCCTTTCAAAGCCTTGTATGGTTCCAAACCCACAGTTCATAATTTGAAAGTATTTGGGTGTAAGTCTTTTGCTCATATTCTAAAGGAGAATAGAAATAAATTGGATGCTAAAGCCATTAAATGTATTTTCATAGGGTATTGTTTTGAATTCAAAGCATACAAACTGTTTGATCCTTCTATTCACAAAGTATTTGCGAGTAGAGATGTACTTTTCCATGAGAAGGAAGTAGGAAATCATGATGACAATAGTCATGAGGAATGGCATGGACTTCTTGATGAAGGAGTTAAAGAAGAGGAACAACAACCATCACAGCAGCAACCATCACAGTAGCAGCCAGAACTGCAGCAATAGCAGTAGCAACAGCAAGAAGGACTCAGTGATATTGACACTTCAAGTAGTCACGTTTCACCTAGAGGTGAAGATAGATATTCACAAAGTGGGGAGGAAGATAATTAGTTGAGAAGATATTCACGACATGTTCGACTCCCTGAGAGGTATAGAGACTATGCCCTAATGAGTAGAATTTCAAATTTCATAGAACCCATGAGTTTTGAGGAAGCAAACGAACATGATGAATGGGGAAATGCAATGGAGGAAGAATATGAATCTATAATGAAAAACAATACTTGGGAATTGACTGAATTGCCTAAACATAAAAATCTCATTGGATGCAAATGGATATACAAACCCAAATTTAAATCAGATGGTAGTATAGACAAATATAAGGCTAGATTGGTTGCAAAGGGGTATTCACAAATAGAAGGTATTGATTATGCTGAAACATTTGCACCAGTAGCTAAATTGAGTACTATCAGATTGTTAATTACTTTAGCTACAAAGTACCATTGGAAGCTACACCAGTTAGATGTTAAATATGGATTTTTGAATGATGAGTTAAGGGAAGAGGTTTACCTTACTCAACCTGAAGGGATTGTGGAACAAGGGAAAGAACACTTAGTGTGTAAGTTAAATAAAGCATTGTATGGACTAAAAGAGGCACCTAGGTCATGGTATGAGAAGAAAGACTCTTTCTTTCTTCAACGGGGTTTTATGAGGAGCAAGAGTGATCCACGTCTGTATACCAAATTTGATGAGAAGGGGTATCTAGTAATTATTTCCTTATATGTTGATGATTTAATAATTACAGGAAATGAAGGGAAATTAATTGATGAAATCAAGGAGCGATTGTCACAAGTTTTTGAAATGAAAGATCTTGGTGAGTTACACTACTCCCTAGGTCTTCAAGTTAAGAGAAATGCGGGACAAAATTTTGTTTTCCATAGTAAGTATGTCATAGAAGTACTTAAGAGATTTAAAATGGATCAGTGTAAATCTTCTATTGTTCCCATGCAACATAATGTGAAACTTTCTTTTGGTGATGGTTCGAAGGATGTGAATGGCACTATGTATAGACAGATGGTTGGTAGTTTGAATTATCTCACCACAACCAGACTTGATATTGAATACTATTGGAGTTTGTTAAGTCAGTTTATGGTGAAACCTCTAGAAATCCATTGGAATGCAGCAAAGGCAGTACTCAGGTATCTAAAAGGAACACTTGATTATGGTATTAAATATACTAATGTGTCTGATGTTGAGTTGACAGGTTACTCAAATTTTTATTGGACTGGCAATCTGGATGATCGAAGATCAACCAATGGATATGTGTTTGGCATTGGATCTGGGGTTGTTTCATGAAGCAGTAAAAAGAAACCTACTGTATCTTTGTCTTCTACTGAAGCAGAATATAAACCCTTGTGTGCAACAACTTTTGAAGATGTTTGGTTGAGAATACTTCTTCAAGATGTTGGAGAAGAATAAAAGGAACCTACAATGATCAAATGTGATAATCAAAGTTCAATCAAGCTCGTGAATAATCTGATTTTTCATGCAAGAACAAAGCATGTTGATGCTTAGTTTCATTTTTTTAGATAAAAGTTGCAGTCCAATGAAATAGCTCTTATGTATTGTAATACTTGTGAAAATGTTGTTGATATTTTCACTAAGCCTCTTGGAAAGATTAAGTTTGAGGTTTTTAGGGAGATGTTAGGTGTAGAACTCAATCCATTCTCCATTAAGGGGGAGACTTGGAAATAATGGAGCAAGTGTCACTTGCAAGAGTTAGTTGCAAGAGTCAGTAACGTAGTTGAACTCTACTTCACCTAATGTAGATCCTAGTTATCTGTGGTTTGTTGTAACCGAATAAGTAGATTCGTTTCCTATATAATTATGTAATCAGTCCTCATGCAGTAATATATATTGTGACCGTAGTCTCACCTTTGTGTTGGTTTTACTAATTCTAAGTGTTGTGGGAATGGATTTGATTGTAGGTCCCCATGATTTGGACACCATGAAGAATGGGGGATGACATTATCAATCCAAGAAGGTAAATTGGAATGTACTATGCCAAGAAGAGGACAAAGCTACATTAGGGAAAAGTTGTTGTATATTCAGGAGATGGATCTTCTGGTGTCTATTTCAGATGTTGTCTAGAGTTCCATGATCAGAGATATTTGTGGAACAATTGTGGATATGGTAACATGCATAATGCATTGTTTTTGGCCACAAGATTATGGTTCATGCTAGGAATGAATGGAAAATGGATTCGTCTCATAAAATGACAGATCATGGATGCCGAGACATGGGAATTCATGTGGTTGTATGGTGGTTTCAGTTTGATAACCAACACTATTTCGAGGTCCGCATGATGTGCAAGGTTAAGTACAATGTGGGAGCCGAGTGCTTGATTGTGTTGAGAAGCAAATTAGTGTTTCCCAAATAATCGTCGAGTACATAGCCTCCTCTGTTAGTGGTATATTTATGCACCATTGTTTTGATTGGTGCTAAAAGCAATGGGAAGTTGTTGGTTTTGTCATTCCTAGGAGATCCTATCGATTAACTTGATGTTCTTGGTATATTTATGGACCACTTTTTTTATTGGTGCTGAAAGAAATGGGAAGTGGTTGGTTTTTTCAGTCCTAGGAGATCCTGTCGATTAAATTTATGTTTAAACTCAAAGTGGACTATCAAAATAGTGAATCTACCTTTGCATAGAGATCTTTGTGACTGTCGATTCATATTGAATTTATGAGATTCAGGATAATATCTTCTCTGTATATGATTATGTGCTAGTTATGCTTCAAAAATCCATTGAATGATCTATCCATGTTGCTTGATTGACACTATGTGGATAGATTGAGTGCACAATTTGTTGGCATCTAGACTTATGATATTCTTCTATATCTTATGGTAAATTGTGTGGGAATCCAATCTATAGGAGAGGTCGAATACTTTAGGATGTAGAAGGTTGCATGGGATATACTATGTTAATACCATCAAAGAGAGACCAATGATATGTTGATACATATGATCTAATTAGGCCTGTGTTGAGAACACACTTATATTGAGAAGGGGTTGAATTAGTATAAGACATTTTTTTTACTTTTTCAAACATTCATCAAACATAGAAAAATAATCACATATAAGATCTATTAACTACATAACATGCAACACAAAATTTACGTGGAAACCCTTTCGGGAGAAAACACAAAACTTCTCTTTATAATTCCTTGTAGGAACCAACCTACTAGAGAAACCAATCCCCACTGGTAGAAAACTTAGTAGGCACCAACCTACTCTTACAAAACTACGTAGACACCAATATCCACCACTAAGCACCAACTTACCAAGAGACACCAGTCGCTTTTTTTTAGCAATACCAACGTTCAAGTTACAATTGGTACCAACATTCAAGTTACAATTTAGTACATATAAAAAAAACATTATAACATTCACATTACCTTCATTGAATCTTGTTTCTACTTCTTTCTTCACCAAATCTGACCAAAATTTGAATTTCCAAATGAAATTTATTGTAACCTTCCCAAATCTTGTTGTTTTTAATATCTTCCCAAGAATGAACTTATACATCATGCCACATATCCAATTTTTCAAATATGATTATGAAATTGTTTCCTAAGGTAATTTAGTATGTCTCTTCAAATCCCTCTTTGAAAAGTCCCAGAAAATAAGAAGTTATAGAGAAAATGTCAAGCTAACCTATTTGAAAAAGATTTCAAGACCATTAAGAAACCATAAATTCCACAAGATATATCTCATAAGGTGTAGTTGATCTAGATTACGAGTGCAATGAAATGAAAACACGGATTTATAATATTAACAAAAATACACAACAAATAATAATAACAAAGATACAGTAAAACTTGACTTCTATTAAATAAAAAATATATTGAAACTGTAAAATTGCAGACTGAAACAAGCTTGCTAGAATGGTGGCAGCTTATCTCTAAGAAGAGATGTGATGGTTGCGTTCATTTGCAAGAAGATGAGTACAATGAGGCTCCAAAGGAATTTTTACATAAAACATGAATGTAAAAACCCTAGACATCCAAAAACCTAACCCTAGGAGACGAAGTGCCAAAAGTCATGTGGGCCCCATTGGGGTAAGTTGGTACATCAACTTCCTGGGGTCATAACGTTTTCATACGATATTAGTTTTAGGTGCACGATAGCTTTTTGGATAGGTCTATCCGATAAATACACATTATTCCATCACACTCTAACTTTGTCTATGGTGTGACTGTGGTGGGACCAAAAAACATTGTTTAGGGCCTCAAAACGACCCTGAAATTTTAGGACACCAAAAACTAGAAAAAAATTGTCAAGTTAAAAAAACATAACTGCCAAGATGAAAGTTGAAAGTTGTGTGTGAGCCAGATGGAAGAGGTGGGTGGCCACCAATATCCACCTAGATCAACCATCCATCCTTAGGAAGCAATGGTCTCCATTGTGTTGAGTTCCCCCATCAAATGAGGAAACTTTTGTTGAATTTGGCCCTGGGTGAGCCACTTGCCTTAGTGAAAGAGTTGCCCTTCTTTGAAAACCTAATAAAGATTAAGCTTGCGTTTGTGAGTACCCTTAACCTATGTGTCCACGATATGATCAATGGATTCATGTTCCATGCAGTTAGGGTTGAGCTCTTTCAGTGTCAATTGTTCTGCTATCTCTAAGGTGTCCAATAAGGGTGGAAAGTATGGCTAACGAAGGTCCACATTAAAAATTAGGTGCAAGTCAAGGAAGGAGGGAATGTTGAGCTCAAAATAATTGTCACCCACAACCTTGGTGATGGTGTAAGGTCCATAGTGGAGTGGATGAAGCTTTCAATGGGGTCATGTAAGGCGTTCTTTCTGCAAGTGCAACCAGACTTTATCTGCCACTTGAAACTTGTGTGCCACCTAATGTTGATCATGGCATTTCTTTTACTTGGAATTGGACTTCTACAAAATATGATGAACCTATTGGAGGATGTGTTGGATTCGTTCAATGAACCGAGAGGCTTTGTCGGCTTTGGTTTGTGCATGGGATGATTCTGCATATGTGGGAACAAGGGGTAGTGCAATAGCCATGGGGCCCAATGGTTGAAATCCCAACCCCATCTGAAAGGGGTTGTGGTTGGTTGAGCTATGTATGGATCTATTTTAATTGTGTTTAACATAGGGAAGACTCTCATCCCATGTTGCGTGGATGCTTGAAATTTTACATGCACAAAATATGCACGATCACCTTGTTGACGACCTTGGTTTGGCCATTCGTTTGGGGGTGCAAGGTCATAGATTTGGTGAGCTTGGTGTCCATTCATGACCAGAGGCCTAGCCAGAATGTGCTAAGGAATTGATTTTCCTGATTGAAAATGATGGTTTGTGGTATCCCAAAATGTACCCACTATCATTCGAAGAAGAGCTTGGCAATGGCCTCTATTGTGATGCTCTTCTTGCAAGCGACCAAAATAGCCATCTTGGAAAATTGATCAACAACCACGAAAACACATTCGTTTCCCTTCTTTCTTGAAGGAACGCCTGACATTTAGTCCATAGAGATGGATTCCCATGGCCTATCGGGAGTAGGAAGAGGGGTGTACATGCCTTTTTTCTTAATGGATGGCTTGGAAATGGCATAGGCCATGCAAGACCTGGTATACTTTCTCACATCCTGTCAGAGTTTTGACCAATAGAAATGGTGTTGCAGCACTGCCACTTTCTTTTGTACACCGAAGTGTCCTAGCACCCGACTGTAGTGAGCTTCCCAAATCAGCTTCACTCGCTAGCTTGATGGAATGCAAAGATGGTCCATATGGAACAACAACCCGTCTTACATATGAAAATCTGGGATAGTTGTGTTTGTACCTAGCATCTAGTAGGTAGTGACACAGTTAGGATCTTGCTCATAGAGTTGGATCCATCTGAAGGTCTCATGTCCGTAGGAGCGTATCACTGTGGTTAGAGCGAAAATTGGAGGTCGAATGAGGAAATCAACGACGCGATTGGTGCTCCCTGTCTAATAATTGATGTTGATATGGAACTGCTGCAAGTAATACCACTTATGATTGCAGTCCTTCTGCAATTTTCTTTATGTCTGCATGAACTGTAGAGGCTTATGATCAGTGTGGATGATTGTCTCCTTCTCGAGAATATAATGCCTCCACTGGAGGAAGCCTTGTAAAATCGAGTATATTTTTATTTCTTAAGTGGGGTACTTACAGATAGTATCTAATAGTGTCTCACTATGATAGGCCATGGGATGTCCATGTTGAGTGAGAACTACGCCCACAACATAGTCTGAAGCATCTATCTCAATATCAAAAGTTTGTTGCATGTTGGGTAATGACAGCACCGAGGTTGAGCACAAGCACTACTTCATATCATTGAATGTTTTATGTTGCAACTAACCCCACATGAATTTTTTCTTTCAACTGCCCTTGGTCACTTGGATAAGGACCCATGCAATGTGGGATAATCCCAGCATGAACCTGCAATAGAATTTGGCAAGGCCTAAGAAGCTCTAAAGCTTAGTGACTGTGGTCGGGGATGTCCAGTCACAAATGACCTAGATCTTGGCTGGATCGACATGCACCCCATGCTCATCAATAATGTATCATATGTACTAGACATTGTTCATGTCAAAGGAGCATTTTTCCAAATTTTCATATAGCTTGTGTTGTCCCAGATTGTGTAGAACCTATTGAATGTGTTGCAAGTGTTCAGTCTAATTCTTTTTGAAGATGAGGATGTCATCCAAATACACCACCACAAAAGTATTGGTGAAAGGATGCAAGATATCGTCCATCATCCTCGTGAAATTTGTTAGGGAATTTGTCAAGCCAAAGGGCATGACCAACCATTCGAAACTACCTTCTTTGGACTTGAAGGCGGTCTTCCATACACCGACCTTCTCTATTGGGACTTGCTGGTAGCTGGACTTCAGATAAATATTACTAAAGTATTTGGTTCCCTTGAGTAGTTAAAGGAAATCATCAATTCAGGGAATCGGGTATCGGTTCGTGACTGTGATTTTATTTAGGTCTTGGTAATCAATGAAAATTTGCCAGGACCCATATTTGTTCTCCACAAGAACGATTAGGCTTCCATAAGGTAATGAGCTTATTTGGATGTGCACCTTTTCGAGTAGATCTTGGATCTAGCGATTGATTTCTTCATTTTTTGACAGAGAGCGGTGATAGACTGGCCCATTGGGTAACAGTGCGTTGGGGTCAGATAGATTGAGTGATTGACCTAGAAATGTAGAGGTACCCCAATGGGTGAGGAGAATATGTCTTTTTTTTCCTCCACGACCTTATCCACATTCAAAACCCTCATAGAAATACTCGAAGATGTATTTCTATGAGGTTTTTGAATTTTGGTTGCATCCTAACCGATAAGTTGGTTGGTGTAAAATAGACACTCATTCCTCATGTACACTTCTTTTATTACACTAATAATGAGCTATGTCATCCCCTTGTATATCAATAGTTGGTTGTTCCCTCCCATCATCCAATCCTTCCTCGAACATTGAATACTACGATGAACCCTATTTCCTTGACTTCCTTAGTTTTTCTATCACAACAAGTGACACCATGGAGACACTTGTCTCAAAGGTTGTTTCAACCTGCAAGGAAAAACTGAATAAATGCTGCCCACTTTTGATGCTCCATGTTACCCCATCTGTGCAACAACTTTTCATTTCAGGCATATCCAAACTCAAGGTCTACTTCCCACCAACCCAACATGAGCTCCAACATGTCCTAATTATGTAAATCTTGACTTACTTAAAGAATGTTTAGGTTAAACCTTGATTCAGTTAAAATGTGAGAAATTTAAGAGAGAATGGTATTATAGTTAAAGGTATTAGATATCTAAATATATTATCTATAATATTTGATGTGATGAAATTTTTTGAAAAAAATCATGTATTTCATTATAACATGTCTCAAGTAGTTTTTAAAAAGGGAAGAATATTTTCCCTTATGATTTTTATTCATGTCATTATGTGAATTGAACTCAGGTGGGTAGGATAACAATCATTTTTCACAACCATCCAAGCCACACCCAATTGACAACATGCCTCAAGTAGTTAGTATTTAAAAATTTCATATATTTCATTATAACATTCCTCAACTAGTTAGTATTTAAAATTTTCATATATTTCATTATAACATGCCTCAAATAGTTAGTATTAGCTAGTATTAACTAGAACAACCATGTCTTTGTCAAATTGACCAAGGAATTGAAAATATATCTTTGTTATTTAACCTATTTTCTTCCAAAATATGGTAACAGAGTTAAGTGTACTTGGACTCCAAGAGAGTGGTCAGATTTTGAGAGTACATATGCCATGGAGGAATGGGCTGACATAAAAAAAAATAGTGTGGCCTATTAGAGAATAATACATCATGTTGTATTAGTGGTCGGTTATACGCTCAAATTGAAAGCAATGATTAGTTGATATATGGTGTAATGGAACAACATAAGATTTTTGAAGAATATGTTTTTTCCAGATTGAGCCCATCTCATTCCGAGGATTGGTGAAGCCTGTAAAAAGCAATTTCTGAGGACCATGGATGTAGTTGTGGGAATGGATGTGATTGTAGGTCCCTATGGATTGGACACCATGAATAATGGGGGAAGACACTAGTAATCCAATAAGGTAAATTGGGATGTACTATGCCAAGAAGAGGACGAAGCTACATTAGGGAAAAGTTGTTGTAGATTCAGGCGATGGATCTTCTAGTGTCTATTTCGGATGGTGGCTAGAGTTCCATGATTGTAGATATCTGTGGAACATTTTTGGATACGGTAACATGCAGAATGCATTGTTTTTGGCCACAAGCTTATGGTTCGTGCTAGGAATGAATGGAAAATGGATTAAGTTCATAAAATGAGAGATCATGGATGCCAAGACATGGGAATTCATGTGGTTGTATGGTGGTCTCAATCTGCATGATGTGCAAGGTTGAGTACAAAGTGGGATCCGAGTTCTTGATTGTGTTGAGAATCAAATTAATGTTTCCCAAATAATCGTTGAGTGCATAGCCTCCTCTATTAGTGGTATATTTATGCACCATTGTTTTAATTGGTACTAAAAGAAATGGGAAGTGGTTGGTTTTTTCAGTTCTAGGAGAGTTGGTCGATTAACTTGATGTTCTTGGTATATTTATGCACCACTTTTTTTTATTGGTGCTGAAATAAATGGGAAGTGGTTGGTTTTGTCAGTCCTATGAGATCCTGTCGATTAAATTGATGTTGCATATTTATGTTTAAAATCAAACTGGACTATCAAAATAGTGAATCTACCTTTGCATAGTGCTCTTTGTGATTGTTGATTCATATTGAATATGTGAGATTCAAGATAATATCTTCTGTGTGTATGATTATGTGCTAGTTATGCTTCAAAAATCCACTGATTCATATAGTGCTCTTTGTGATTGTTGATTCATATCGAATCTGTGAGATTCAGGATAATATCTTCTCTGTGTATGATTATGTGCTAGTTATGCTTCAAAACTCCACTGAATGATCTATCCATGTTGCTTCTATCCATGTTTCTTGATTGACACTATGTGGATAGATTGAGTGCACAATTTGTTGGCATCTAGACTTATGACATTCTTATATATCTTATGGTAAATTGTGTGGAAATCCAATCCATCAGAGAGGTCGAATACTATAGGGAGTAAAAGGTTGCATGGGATATACTTTGTGAATACCATAAAAGAGAGACCAATGATCTCTTGATACATATGATCTAATTAGGTCTTGAGTGCACACTTATACTGAGAAGGGGTGGTGAATTAGTATAAGACACTTTTTTTACTTTTTCAAAAATTCATCAACCATAGGAAAATAATCACATATGAGATATACTAACTATAGAACATGGAACACAAGATTTACAGAAAACACAAAACTTCTCGGTATAATTCCTTGTAGGAACCAACCTACTAGAGACATCAATCCCCAATGGTAGAAACCTTCATAGGCACCAACCTACTCTTACAAAACTACATAGACACCAATCCCCACCAATCGCTTTGTTTGAGATTTTTTTCTTATTCCCAAGAATGAACTTATACATCATGCCACATATCCAATTTTTCAAATCTGATTTTGAATTTTTTTCATAAGGTAATTTAGTATGTCTCTTCAAATCCGTGAAGTTTGAAAAGTCCCGGAAAAGAAGTTATAGAGAAAATGTCAAGATAACCTATTTGAAATTGATTTAGGACCATTAAGAAACCATAAATTTCACAAGATATATCTCATAAGGTATAGTTGATACATATTTATGAGTACATCAAAATGAAAACACAAATCTATAATATTAACACAGAGATGCACTGAATAATAATAACAGAGATAAGTAAAACTCAACTTCTATTAAATAAAAAAATATGTTGAAACTATAAAAATGTAGACTGAAACAAGCTTGCTAGAATGGTGGCATCTTATCTCTAAGAAGAGATGTGATGATTGCTCTCATTCGTAAGAATATGAGTATAATGAGGCTACGAAGGACTTTTTACATCAAACATGAATGCCAAAACCCTAGACATCCAAAAAACTAACCCTAGGAGACGAAGCGCCAAAAGTCATGTGGGCTCGTTGGGGTAAGTTGGTACATCAACTTCCCGAGGTCATAAATTTTGCATACGATCTTCGTTTTAGGTGCAAGATAGTTCATTGGAAGGGTATATCCGAGGACTACACATTATTCCATCACACTTCAATTTTGTCTATGGTGTGATTGTGGTGGGCCCAAAAAATGTTGTTTAGGGCCTCAAAACGACCCCAAAAGTTTAGGACTTGAAAAACTAGAAACAAACTGCCAAGTTAAAAGTTGTGTGTGAGCCAGCTAGAAGAGGTGGGTGGCCACCAATATACACCTAGATAAATCCTCCCTCTTTAGGAATAAATGGTTTCATTTGTGTGGAGTTCCCCCATCATATGAGGAAACTTCTGTTGAATTTGGCCCTGGGTGATCCACTTGCCTTAGTGCAAGAATTTCCCCACTTTGAAAACCCGATAAAGTTGAAGGTTCTTTTGGTGAGTACCCTTGAACTATATGTCCATGATATGATCAATGGATTCATGTTCCATGCAGTTAGGGTTGAGCTCTATCGGTGTCAATTGTTTTGTTATATCTGAGGTGTCAAATAAGGGTGGCAAGTATGTCTGATGAAGGTACACATTAAACATTGGGTCCAAGCCAAGGAAGGGGGGAACGTTGAGCTCAAAATAATTTTCACCCACAACCTTGGTGACGGTGTAAGTTCCATAGCAGAGTGGATGAAGCTTACGATGGGGTCTTGTAAGCCATTATTTCTTCATGTGCAACCAAACTTTATCTCCCACTTGAAACTTGTGTGGCATCTGATGTTGATCATGGCATTTCTTGTACTTGGCATTGGACTTCTAGAAATTATCTTGAACCTGTTGGAACATGTGCTTGATTCGTTCAATGAATCGAGTGGCTTTGTTGACTTCAGTTTGTGCATGGGGTGATTCTTCGTGTGTGGGCACAAGGGATAGTGCAACATCCATGGCACCTAATGATTGAAATCCCAACCCCACATAAAAGGATCTTTGGTCGATTGAGCTATGAATGGATTTATTGTAACTGTGTTGAACATAGGGAATACTCTCATCCCATGTGCGTGGATGCTTGAAATTTTACATGCGAAAAATATGAACGATCAATCTATTGATGACCTCGGTTTGGCCATCCATTTGGGGGTGGAAGGACCTGGATTTGGTGAGCTTGGTGTCCATCTATGACCAAAGGCTCAGCCAGAATGTGTTGAGAAACCGATTTTCCCGATTAAAGACCATGGTTTGTCGTATCCCAAAATGTACCCACACTCATTTGAAGAAGAGCTTGGCAGTGGCCTCTATTGTGATTCTCTTCTTGCAAGCGACCAATATCGCCATCTTGGAAAATCGATCAACAACCATGAAAACACAGTCATTTCCCTTCTTCCTTGAAGGAAGGCCCGACACTTAGTCCATCGATATGGATTCCCATTGCCTATCGGGAGTAGGAAGAGGGGTGTACATGCCTTGTTTCTTAATGGTTGGTTTGGAAATGGCACAAGTCGTGTAGGACATGATATACTTGCTCACATCCTCTTAGAGTTTTGGCCAAAAGAATTTTTTTTGCAACACTATCACTTTCCTCTCTACACCGAAGTATCCTACCACCCGACTGTAGTGAGCTTCCCAAATCATCTTTTCTCACTAGCTTGATGGAACACAGAGATGGCCCAGATGGAACAACAACCTGTCCTACAAATGAAAATCAGTGACAGTTGTGTGTGTGCCCAACATCTGGTAGGTAGTGGTGAAGTCAATATCTCTCTCATAGAGTTGGGGCCATATGAAGGTATCATGTCTACAAGAGTGTATCACTATGGTTAGTGCAGAAATTGGAAGTCGAATGAGGAATTTAATGACACAGTTGGTTCTCCCACTAGTAAATTTGGGTCATTTTTCGACGGCGTGTTCGTAGCAATTTCCACTTTATATTGTCGGGAGAACGAAAAACATCGGACCCCCTCAAATGTTGTTTCACATGACTTCGTTATACCAATTGCATAGATATCATCGCTTGTGTGACAATTCTAGCAGACATGTGTCATCTCTACTTTCATTATCCAAGCCCACTATGGATGTTGCAACCATGACGCTAAAACATATCACCTGCAATGTGAGAAGGGACATCATAAGACCAAAAAGGGGCCTATATCTCTATTTTCTACACTGTCACAAAATAGACTTCCACTGCGTCAGACATGCGACATCACGGACATCCCAAGACCGACGATGTGCCATGTATCTCCGAAGTTTATGCTATATCGGTGATAGGAGGGATGTTTCACATGACATCAAAAGATGAACGTCGGAATGCCAATGAGGGGTCTATATCCCCGACGTTCACGCTATATCAATGACGGAAGGGATGTCA
>JASDQU010308991.1:31601-46427 GCA_032191745.1 Picea mariana | reverse complement strand
AGAGAGAGAGAGAGAGAGAGAGAGAGAGAGAGAGAGAGAGAGAGAGAGATAATTACCATGGGATGATATTCATTTGATCCCCCGTCCATGTTCCCATACTTTCTACAATGTTTTTTATTTGTTTCTATTAAAACTCTTTCGAGATGTCAAGTACAACAATTTTCGCAAGGGAAATAGCATTTACCGTCACCCTTTTCACCCTCTTTAATTTTTTTCCCACCTCTATTGTTTTCTGACATTCTTCCCCACAGACATATACTGATGCTTATCTTATAAAATTGAGTGGTGTATAATAGAATATCTATTATATTTTTCTATTATATCATATGAAAAAAAAATGTGTTTTGTGTTCACCAAGAAGACCTTATACCCTTTTTGAATCGTCGTTGTTATAGAAAACTTGTCGCAACATCCATAAAATGTAACATATTTATAGATTTTATAACATCGTAATTCCAATGCCAGTTGACCAAGTCAATGTTGACTTTGTCAAATAGTGGGTGACCATTAGGCGAGGGAGGACCCAGTGTCCAGACCGTCGTAAGAGCGATGCACATTTGATGTTGTCGCGAGAGTGAAAACCTTCAGAAGATGTCGCTCTTGTGACGATTTGAAAATTACATCCCACATGCGATGATATCAGGTAGGATGGAGAAAAAAACTTAAAATTTCCTCTATTTTTTGAAAGTATGGCCAATTTTTTCCATAACATCGCAAGTAGATCGTCACAATTTCTCCAATATGTAGTAGTATCCCTGTCTGATATTTGATGTTGAGATGGAACTGTTGCAAGTAATATGTCTTTTGATGGAAGTCAATCTACAATTTTCCTTATGTCTGCATGAACTCAAAAGGCTTATGATCAGTGTGGATGACTGTCTCCTTCCTAAGAATGTAATGCCTCCACTGGCGACAGGCTTGTACAATGGAGTAGATTTATTTGTTGTAAGTGGGGTAATTATGGACAATATCTGATAGCATCTCACTATCATAGGCCATGAGATTTTCATGTTGAGTGAGAAATGGATCCACAACTTAGTCTGAAGCATATGTCTGAGTATCAAAATGTTTTTGCAGATCGGGTAATGAGAGCATCGGGGTTGAGCACAAGCATTTCTTCATATCATCGAATAGTTTATGTTGCGACTGAACCCACATGAATTTTTCCTTTTATAATTCCCTTGGTCACTTGGATATGGGCCCACGCAATGTGGGATAATCCCAACACGAACCTACGATAGAAATTGGTAAGACCTAAGAAGCTTTGAAGCTTAGTGAGTGTGTTCAGGGTTGGCCAATCACAAATGACCTAGATCTTGGTTGGATAGACATGCACCCCATGCTCATGAATAATGTAGCCTAGGTGTTGGACCTTGTTCATGCCAAAGGATCATTTTTCCAAATTTGCATATAGCTTTTGTTGTCTCAGAGTGTGCAGAACCTGTTGAATCTGTTGCAAGTGTTCCACTGAATTCTTGTTGAAGATGAGGATGTCATACAAATACACCACCACAAAAGAATTGGTGAAAGGCCACAATATATCTTTCATCATCCTCATGAAATTTGTTGGGGAATTTGTCAAGCCAAAGGGCATGAGAAACCATTCAAGAAAACCTTCTTTGGACTTGAAGATAGTCTTCCATACATCGTTTTTCTCTATTGGGACCTGGTGCTAGCCATACTTCACATCATTCTTACTAAAGTATTTGGTCCCCTTGAGCTAGTCAACGAGATCATCAATTCAGGGAATTGGCTATCAGTTCCTGACTGTGATTTTATTTAGGTGCCAGTAATCAATGGAGAGTTGCCAAGACCCATATTTATTCTGCACAAGAATGATTAGGCTTCCACAAGGTGATGAACTTGGGTGGATGTGACCCTTTTCTAGAAGCTCTTAGATATGGTCCTTGATTTCCTCACTTTTTGACAGAGAGCGGTGATAGAATGGCCCATTGGGTAGCGGTGCACTGGGGGTCAGATCGATTGAGTGATTGACATGACAATGCAGAGGTACCCCAGTGGGTGAGGAGAATATGTCTTTGTAATCCTCCATGACCTTGTCCACTTTATTTTGTTGCGTGGAGAGACCTATGATGGATTCCATGGATGTGGCTGCAACCTTCCGCTCACTTTGATCACGAATCACGAAGAAGACAAACTTCCCAATATGAGAGATGAATTTCCTGCATTGTTTAGTAAATATCAAGGAAATGGCATCAAATGGTACCACCTCTGGTATCCTATATACTTTCATGTCCAGAGTAATAATAACACTACGAGGCCTAGACTCATATACAACATGACATTTCCATAAATAAGGTTGTCCCAAAAAAACATCACAAACTTCAAGGGAGGCGACATCACACAATACCTCATCTTTGAAGGGCTTGATGTCATAGGTTAGGAGACAATGTTGGCTTAAGCAGAGATCACTCCCTTGGAAGGCCCATCCGATGGTGTATAGCTATGGGTGTGGTGATGTTAGCAGAGCCAACCGCTTGACGAGCTCTACTAATATGATTTTCTTCTAGTTAATTCAATCAACGATGAAGTGTAGTGGAGTACTCTTCACCCACATATATGAATGAAAGAGGATCTCACCTTCCTTTGGTTCATCAGGTTCGTCAGGCTGGACCTTGGTGGTGGTAGAAACGATGGGATTGGGTTTTTCATCAATGATCTGTCTCCATTTTTATGGTTCTAAATCAGATTTGGAGCCTACATCTGATTCAGAGGCTTTCACTTTGGCCAACAATGACTTATTTGAGTGACATTTAGTTGTGTTATACCAAGGGATATTATGGAACTCATGTTATATTTTCAGTGAGCTATGGCTCATGTATTCCTTTTAAATTTTCTGTCAACAATTACGTGAACCATAATCACTGCAGCAAACCAATATCACAAGAAGAATATCCATGCACAAGTACAAAAGAAGTATCCTAGGAAACCCTTCTCAACGAGGGAAGAAAATCCAGCCAACCCTTTGCTATATTCCTCAAGAGAAAGACCTCCCACACCATCACCAAAACTAGCACACAAGAGGGTGCTGCAATTTTCATAATTTCAGACCACAACTTCTGAAATCATGAGATGACACAATGATAAGTGTGTTTCCTCAATGGGGATTCACCTTTATTTATATAAGAATTGTCACATCAAATTATGTGTCTATTGGCACAATAGGGCCGACCTCAATAACTCAAAATATAATTAATAACTACCATATTAATTATTATTTTTATTAATTATTTCTTTTTATTAATTATTAATCACATTAAGGTGGGGCCAACCTTTTCCCTTTACATTACAATTAGGGTTACAGGCAGGTCTAACTCTTGAACAATATAGCAAGGGATATTATATACCCAGTAGTGCTCATCCACTAAGGGCACATCCATAGGGATGTCCATATCTCTGGCTCACTGCATTACACAGAAGAACCACTTCTTCACTAGTGCTCAGCCACTAGGATCACATTCACTTGTGCTCATCCACAGGCACATCCACTGACATATCATCTTTCCCACTGCATTACACATGAGATTCATCTGGAGTTTCTCATCAACTCTTCTACTCAGAGGAGGATAATACAACATCTTCATTTATGTTCTCATGACGATGCACCCAACACTTTGGGATTTCACACATTCACCTTGTGCTCAGCCACAGGCACATCCAACTCAGTAGATCTCCTTTCTCATTGTGTTACATAGGAGAATAATTTGGAGTTATTCTTAACTCTATGTAAGGAGGAGGCCATCTCTACATTCCATCTCTATCTCACATAGGAACCACACACCCCTCTCAGGGTCTTTCTCTCAGGTTTGTAAGCTGGAGAAAATCTCACATAGTTGCAATCATCAACATCTCTCGGGTTTGTAAGCTTGAGAATGTCTCACATAGTTTCAATCATCAACACTCCCTCTCAACTAGGGAGGAATTCTTCATCATGCCAAGTCTCACACAAATGTCTTGGTTGTAGTCATCAACAATCCCTCTCAACTAGGGAGGTATTCTTCACCAATTTAATTTGGTGAAGATGTCTGCAATCTACTCATGTGTAAGAAGGTATTGCATGTGTAATATTTTCCTCTGCATCTTATCTCTGATATAAATATATTTCATCTCATCGTGTTTCGATCCATCAGGAAACATTGGGTTCTCAAATATCTTTACACACGGCTCTTGGTTATCATCATAGGATCGATCTCATGGTCAAGTAAATCTATCAAAAGCTTGTGAAGCCATATGGATTCTCACATTCGATGCTATATACTCTACTTATGTGGTACTCAAGGCCACTAAGTTTTATTTCCTGCTACATCAGGAAATCATGGCAAACTTCACGGTAAGACAACAATCGGATGTGCTCTTCCAGTCCACTCTACTCTCTGCTCAATCTGTATAGGCATATCCTGCAAACTCAAGTTCACATTGGAGGCATATCTCAGGACATATCCAATTGTGCTTGATATATAACTCAATACATGTTTTGTTGTTGTTCAGTGAGTCTCTCTCGGCTGACTCATGGAATGACTAAGTACATTAACTGCATAGCATGAATCAAGTTTGGTTTTAACTAGATACATCAGTGATCTAATCAATCGTGGATCAACCTCGTCTGAATCATCTTTATTTATTTTCTTCAAATTCATCACCGTGGAATCATATCCTTCATCTCTAAATTAGAAGACACCAAAATCGGGTTCTCTTCACCAAAACTGTAATAATATAGGTTTGGATCAAAAATACTTTTGTTGAAACCAAAACTCATCAAGAATCCATCTATCTGATGTAGTTTTCCAACTCATGGATGGTAGCACAGATGGAAGTGTATCGAATTACTGGATCAATATGTCTCATCATAGTTCACTTCCTCTGCTTGTGAGAATCCTCTGACTACAAGTCTCATTTTATATTTATCAGTACTTCCATCAGTTGTATGTATTTTTTCCTCTTGCAAAGTTTTGTCAAGCCCAAACAAGCCTTTTATAGCTTACTGCAAAGTTCCTAGGAATACCAACTGGAACAACTCAATCAACTGTACTAATAGTTATCTCCCTCTGGATTGTTGAAGAGGAAGAAGGTGTTGTTTCTCTTTCTCAATTAGTTTGACTCTTTATGAATCAAGTAACTCCCTCTGAAGTCTTAAAAAAACCATCTTCCTTTTTTGTTAACCTTCTTGGAACAAGGAAACAAATGAAAGGAAACAAGACAAGAATATCTCCTAGAGGAGATTCATGAGTACATCTCTAGAATCAAAACAATTTAAGGATTGTTGTCACAGCTACAATGCCTACTTGTAATGTATAATGATAATCAAAACAATCAAACCTGGAATCTTCACTTCCAGTGTGTTGTTTCTTCTGAATGCATTGAGACTTCTATGGATTTGTGATAACACAAAGGGTTCCTTCCTCCTACAAGTACCCTTATGACAATAATGAAAATAATACATATGCAATAATAAAAATAAAGAAAATATAAAATTAAATTACTTTTTCTTAAATGTCACCAAAATTGAGAACAAGACAAAACATATAAACTTCAAAATAAATCTTATCATTGCAGAATTCTCGAAAACTAAAAAATGTATCAAGCCCACGAAATACCCTAAACATTCCATGCCTCTATGGTGATTTGTTCGATTTCCAAACATTCAAAGTTTTTGTGGTGATTTGTTCGATTTCCAAAGACAGTCGCAGGTTTAGACAACCAAATATGAAGGAAGTTATCTAAAACTGAGATAAGTACAAGCCTCTGTGATATACTATCATTTGATTCTCGTGCCAGTTTTACAATAAATCGTGCCAGTTTTATAAAGGTTTTAAGAATTTACAAGTGGCTCTGGAAATAGTTCTCGCAAGAGACATCAAGAAAGAAGCGTTTTCTCGCATTTTCCCAGACATGTCCAAGATCCCGAGACGTCTCATGTCTTCTAGACATGTAACCAACCTCACGAGGCACGTCTCCTACTACTATGCTATTAAGTTTCAAAGGAAAGTAAAAAAAACTAAAGTCCTAGACCTCGATGTGAATAGAAAGTTGCATCAACGTCGAGGTTTGTATCTTGAGTCGCATTACACAAACTAAATAGATGAGTGGACACTCTTTTCCCCCCAATTAAATAATAATAATTTATTTTTAAGGTCGTGGCCAAGCCAGCACATCAAATTGGTGTATGAGACTCCCTTGTTTGTGGGACAAGAGACCCCCCTCTGCCCAGCAATTTGGCTGGTAAAGTCTACGAAAGTATACATACCCTACCCCCCTCTGGATTTGAACCTATAACCTCTTAAGAGGAAACACATGTTCTTAACCATTAGGCCCACTCAAGAAAAGAATGTGTCTCTTGACAAAACTAAATAAAATTATATTATAGTCCACAAATGACCAAAATAGCTCAAAGGAACAAGAAGTTATAACAACAATACAACTGGTGGTGAATGTATCTCCTAATTAAGACTATATAACAGATAGCATCACAAGAGCCTCAAGAGTTAGCTCGATTGATAAATGCATTTATGTAAATATTTAGGGAGGTTTCTCGATAAAATCTCTGAGTCCCTTGCAGTTACCAACAAGTATTTCTCCCAGCAGTCACTACCACCCCCAACTGGAAAACCAGAGAAGAGTGGGGAAATTGACAGGGTCTGGTAAGAGAGGGGATACCAATGCCCTCACTTGCAATTCCTAATACACAAGTGAGTGAGGGTCTACTATATTTCTCCATAAACTAAACAAATATTTAAATAAAAACGAAAAAATATAACATATGGCATTATAAAGGAATCGAAAATGAATAACTAAATAACAACAAAAAGGCTCGGAAGATGCAAGTAACATAAGAGGGAACCTGAAGACATAAACAACCCTGAACAATATAGCTAAAATCAATCCTGCATAAATAGGCAACGCAAACAAGTGGTTATGTGGTAGAGGTCGAGCACTCAATTTACCTCAGAGTTGCGAGCTAGCTTCAAACCCTACCTATTAAATACAAAACCCGAATCATGACAATGATGGGAGCTATCGAAGATAAAAATGCATAAAAGACGATAAGGAAATAATCATTTTCATCAGCTAGCTAATAAATCAGTTCCCTGTTTCAGATATTGATATCTTTCAACCGAGTAGGGTTTCATTACTAGTTTATTACGAAGCTTGCAGCTCTTTTTTAACTTCAAATTATGTATATTTGGATGCTCTTAATGGTGAAATTTTAATGCATGACACATCGCAAATTATGGGCACTGTTTTCTTGGAATTGATACACTTTGTGTATCCCATGTATTGCTTATAACAATCTCGTCTCCACAGAAATTTTAGGAGCCGTCCGACCCTTTTTCTTTATCAGTGAAATTTCCCCACATAAAATTTAGAAGGGGTCTAACCCTTTTCTTCACCACAGAAATATTAATGGTATTCTTCAAGCCTGCTCTGATACGATGTTATATTTTCAGTGAGCTATGGATCATGTATTGCTTTTAAATTTTATGTTAACAATTACTTGAACCATAACTGCTACAACAAAACAATATGACAAGAAGAAGATCCATGCACAAGTACACAAAAAGTATCTTGGGAAACCCTTCTCAACAAGGGAAGAAAACCCAGCCACTCCTTTGCTATATTCCTCAAGAGAAAGTCCTCTCACACCATCACAAAAACTAGCACACAAGAGGGTGCTGCAATTTTCATAATTTCAGACCACAACTTTTGAAATCATGAGATGGCACTATGATAAGTGTGTTTCCTCAATGGGGATTCACCTTTATTTATATAATACTTGTTACATCAAATGATGTGTCTATTGGCACAATAGGCCTAACCTCAATAACTCAAAATATAATTAATATTTACCATATTAATCACATTAATCACATTAATGTGGGGCTGACGTGTGCCCTTTACATTACATTTAGGTTACATTACATTTAGGGTTACAGGCAGGTCTGACTCTTGAAAAATATAGCAACGGATCTTATACACCCACTAGGGGCACATCCATAAGGATGTCCATATCTTTGTCTCACTGCATTACATAGAAGAACCACTTCTTCACTAGTGCTCAACCACTACGATCACGCTCACTTGTTCTTGTCCACACGCACATCAACTCAACAGATATTCTTTCCCACTCTATTAAACATGAGAGTCATATGGAGTTTCTCATCAACTCTTTTGCTCATAGGAGGCTAATACATCATATTCATTTTTGTTCTCATGACGATGCACCCAACACTTTGGGATTTCACACATTCAACTTGTGCTCAGACATGGACATGTCCAACTCAACAAATCTCCTTTCTCACTGCATTACACAAGAGAATCATATGGAGTTTTTCCCAACTCTCTGTAAGTAGGAGGCCATCTATACATTCCAACTCTGTCTCATATAAGAACCACACACCCCTCTCATGGGATTTGTCTCAGGTTTGTAAGCTGGAGAATATCTCACATAGATGCAATCATCAACATATCTCGGTTTTGTAAGTTGGAGAATGTCTCACATAGTTGCAATCATCAACAACTTGCATTGTTTCCCAGTGTCTTTATTTGTCTTATGATTGTCTTTCTTTGTTTGTGGTTTGGATTGGTTTTCTTGAGGTTTTCCATCATTTCTCTTCCCTTTGTTTTGTATGTTGGGTCTGCATTTTCCCTGCTTCTCCTGTGAGGGGTTTGCAAACCCAAATTTTCGCGTCTTCTATTTAAGATTCTGCTTGATTTTAATAGCATATCGATAGGTTGCACCCAAGGAAGAAATGTCTATAAACTCCATTTTTGTCTAGATGTATCTATGTAGACCGTTGAGGTACTTGAGAACCAAATTTCTCTTAGATTCTTTGATACCCATCTTGGTGCATAAGGTATGGAAGACATTGGTGAACTGTGGCACTGTTTGGTCCTTGTTGTCCCTTGACCAAGTTTTGGGAGATTCTTGATCATAGTGACCTATTTTGGGACTTCGACAGCCTGTTAAAGGAGGAGCGCAAGACGAAGTGGAGAAAAAGGGATCTCGACCCACTTTTGGGTCCTTTTTGGGTTTTTGGGATTATGTAACGAGATTGGGATGTCGGCCCATGGGTTTACCCATGCTTAGGCCTATTTTGTAATGTATAAATAGATGTATACGCATCTATGTGATGCATACTAAGTGAAAGTAGGGTTTTGTAAGTACTTTGTGCATGACTGTGAGAGACTTGCAGAGCTAAGTGCAAGTGGTCGTAGCGGATGGTGGAAGGCTTTGTGCTATAATGCAAGGAAGAAGGATCTAATGAGCTGCACATATATTCAATCATATGCGGAGTAGGGTTTTGATGGATTTGTTCTTGTAACCGATTGAATGAAAATAATAAAGAAGAAGAGTTGGTGGATGTAGCCCTAGGGTGGGGGTGAACCACATAAGCACTATGTTGTCTTGCTTCAAGTGCTTATCTGGATGTGTTTATATCTTCTTTTTCCAAGTGCTTAGAGATGATTAGATAGATACGCTTATGCTTAGTGCTAATGATGTATAAGAATGTTAGATCCGATCTATATGAATGTGTTGAGTGCTTGATCTGCTAGATATGACCTATATATTGATGCTAAGTGCTTAAGTACGTTATATTAGTGTGAATGTTGTGAAGTCTTGTTTTATCAGTGAAGCGATTATTGATTGTATATTGAGGAATTTACAGTGCTAAGTGATTTATTAAGTATTATAATCACAGATACCTATCCCAGCTAAGGTTGCAGACACATGAGTCTTGCAACCACCCCTACCTCTAACTCGGGTGAGACTTTATCTACTTCACAGGTGTTTCCGAAAGGGCTAGTAGTTAGGGATTTTTTGATGCGTTGTTGTAGTGTTGAACCCTAGGTCTACCCCTATGCCAACAAATAGTTCCATTGTCGGGACCTGAAACTGTGATTGTTGGGAACTGAGAAAGAAGAAGCTTTGTGCAAAGATCCATTCTGAAATTGATAACGCTCTAAGCCTAGATCTATTTCCCTAGTGTGCAGCATTCTACTTGACCTAAGAAGCTTTGTGCTAAGGAAAAGAAGTCTGATCTGAAGAAAAGAGGTAAGATACGGAAGCTTTGTGCCCTAAGAAAGGTAAAAGTGGGAATTCTTGATTAAAAAGAGGTAAGATATGCAAGCTCTGTACTCTGATAAAGGTAATAATAGTTAAAAGTTTTAGATCTCGAAGCTTTGTGCTCTGTAGAAGTAAGATAAGTGAAAATTTTTGTTTCTAGAGTATGGATCTAGGTATGTTTAATAGAGTTTGTCCTAGTTTGAAAACTAGGGTATTAATAGATGAAAGAATATTTGATATGAGTAGATCTGATAAGAATAGTAAAAGATATGTTATACCTATGCATAGAAAGAATTTTTGGACTAACAAATGGATGCAGGATCTTAGAAAAAATTTATTGCAGGTTCGCTCCTATGATCCTAGTGCGCAGTACAGGAGAAGCTAGGGATTATTTAAAAGAAAGAGAAGATTAACCCTCTCTTACAACTGCAGAAAACTAGGACATCTTACTAAGGCATGCCCTGGGAAAAGACCTGGTTGTCTTTGTTTCAAAGCTATGAACCATGAAGTGTTGGATTTCCCTAGAATGATTGTTAAGCTTGAAAGTATGAACACAAGACAAGAAAACCCTAAGGTAGATCCAGAAATTAAGGTTATAGTAGAACCCCAGAAATAATCATGGAAGGTATTGCTATAGATGAAATAAACCTTGAATGACGACTGACATGTTAGAATATCAAATATCTTTAAAGACAAGGAATGCCTTGAAGCAAGAATAGGAGACTTCGATGTTGACTATGTTCTAGATGAGGAAACACAAGTGAATATCATGACAGGGAGAACTTGGGAATCTATAGGAAGGCTTACTATGATTCTTTCATTAGGAGGAATAGGGTTATTCAGAGAAAAATTGGTAAACCTATGTGGAAATCTCACTGAGATATCTATGAATGCCAATGAAACTTCGACAGAAGAATATTTTGAGATTATTCAATTTATTGAGGACTGCGCCCCATTTACCATGTTACTAGGGAAACCTTGGATTGAAAGAGATCAAGCCAAATGAAAAGAAGAAGAAGAAGTTTTGGAGCATAAGAGACAAGAGTTAAAATATTTCATACCTAGAAGGATCACATACTTGATTGAAGAACAGGAGAATAGGTCAAAGCTACTTAACACTAGAGTCCCAGATGTTGAAGCTGCAAGAACATTAGAAGACATGCAGAAGACTAAGGTACCTATCTCAGATAAAGAAGAGGTGTTAATCCCAAATCCTAGGAAAGAATATCAACAACACATAGTGACTATGTCCAAAGATGATAAGAATCAGAAAGGAAAGAGGAATACTGAGATGAAGCTCACTGGGCAAAATGATAGAAAGCTAAGTAAGAAGAGAGATAAGTTTGAAAAGTTACAAAAGGTTCAAGAGGGATCTTTGTAGACAGAAAATTTGCAGAATGGGAGCTTCGTCGGGATATCAGAACAACGACACATGGAACTTCGCCATGGCGAGGCAATATAGCCATTGGGACTGATATATCCATTCGACTGACACTCTGAACGGGTCAGAAAGCATTTATAGCTCGACACCAGACTGTTGGACCATGCCATAATGGATAGAACAAGAGTTAATGAGGCTTCATACCCGTTACGAGCGAACCGTTGCTGAGTTGCCTATTTATCCCATTACACCATGCACGGAAAACAGTTTTTCTAACCAAGAATTTGAGCCCATAGACCAAGTGAATTGTATACAGTGACATTTTCCCTCTTGTTTTTTATTCTAGTGCAGTATCTAAGTTAATTGTGAACCCGATATTATTAATGTCAGGCGCGTATGTCCGACGAGCTCACCTGATTTGAAGAATCAATAACATAAGTACTCCTTGACTTGATGACTGAAAGAGTCATGTCAGAGAGAGGATTTTCTATCGATCTATAAGCATCATCGCCAAGAGGACTGTTGGCCTCTCTGTCCACTACTCGAGCTGGACCATCACAACCCGTAGATGAGAAGTGAACCAAGCACAAAGACGATCTTGTGAATGCTAAGTTGATTCCGAGCATTTTACCCGCCTATCTACCACCTCTTAGAGATGTAATAAATCAAGACAGTGTGCCCAAAGACTTTGAGTATGAATTGGTCACTGCGTACCTCCCAAAGGGGATACACACAATTCATGCAGATCAAGAAAATATAGTAGCGTTGAAGTTTAGCGACTTCAACCTCGGTGACAAGAAGGTCTACAACATCCTCGCCCCACATAAGTACCTGACCAGGACAAAAGGAAAGAATTCAAATATAATTCCTCAGTCATGGACCCATAACCTCATGCAACCCACACTGCTCAACGTCATGAAGATTCCTGACTTTGGAAGACACCAAGAAGTGAATTCATGTGTCAAAGTTTTTATGTCCTGTTACCATGGTAGATACTTGTGGTTAAACCATCGTATCATAGTGGATCCGACATTGATAAATCAAATCATGGGGTTGAGTATGCAAGGCCCTGACCCACAAGATTTCTATCCCAGAAAAACCATGGATCGCGCTTTAGCTCAAAGGATAAAAGACACCTACGATGATGTCAAGAAAGGCACATGAGGATAAAAGTTAGCTTCTATCCAAAGAGGTGCAATGCACCTCATCTGTCAATTAATCGTAGGAAAGTTAATCCGTAAGAACCAACCCACCCAAGTCACTGGTTTTGTAGTCGACCTCGCAGGGAAGTGTGTGGAGGGACTACAAATGAATTGGGAGAAGTACCTTGTGAACCAGTTGGAACTGGACTGTAGGGAAGCGCAAGATCAAGGATATGAGTTCCACTTTAGTTGACTTCTAATCTTGATTGCTTTCATTGCATGGGAGATGCCAGAAGGTGAGACCTTCTCGTACATTGAGCCCTTTGAACCTCTAGCTGCGAAGTTCAGTACATTGTAGTATTCCAATGACATGAACAAGAAATGGCAGTCAAATGTCGTATTTCACACATATTACAATCAGCTGAAGTTAGCTATCCAGTCCGAGCATCACATCATGCCAAATACTCTCCACAGGCTTCAGCCTTTAATAAAATTCAACGGGGACCACCATTTAATTTATATTACAGTGAGCGCTGACGAGCACAAGAAACAAATTCAATATTACTACAAGATGATAGAGGAGGACTAAAGAAATCACCAAGGACTGGTCAACGGACCTCCTCATTCCAGCAAACCCTGCGGAGATATCTGATTTAGACAGTCGAGAAACTGCGTCGGATACACCCGGACCTAGCAAGATAAAGAAGACCAAAGAGGTCCATGATTTAGATACTTATGGTTCTTAGAGAGGAACTGTCTATACTAATCAAACACTTCCTTTCCTAAAAAATTTGATCGACGAGATTTCATCTTAGGACCAAAAACTAGACATGCAAATTTACCCTTTATTTGAAGACTTGCAACAAATGGATTAATGTGAATTATTAATATACAAAAGGATTATTTAAAAAACGTACATGCTATATTCAATTAATTATAAACTATTCAAGTGTGAAATATGGAATGTTACATACCACAAAAATGTGTTAGTCCCAAGGCATCATGAATTGTCCATAAAAGTATTCCACGACATTGAAATCTTGGTTTACAAATGTCATACATAGTGATTCCCTCACATAACTTTAGTAGCTCATCGATAAGAGGCTCAATATACACATTCATATATTTAACTTGGTACTTACCTAATTGTTTGAAATTACACGAAATTACTACCATGGTATGTATATATACGTAAATAAATAAATAAAATATATTATGCAAAAAAAGAGAAAAATGAAAAATTTACATTCAAAAAATTAATGTAAACAAATACTTAGAACAATCATTTTCAACCATATGTGCTCCCTCTTTATTGACATCCAAGGAGGAATGTTATTGTTGATAAAACAAATAGGCCACATTGAGTAACCAAACCGAAGCTCTCCAAATGGATTAACATCATTAGTTCTGAATGAACACCTAACATTATGAGGTTCATCTGTAAATTCTGACCATTTTGCATCAATTTCCTTAAATGCATAACCATCTGCAGGAATTCGAAGAATGCCATATTAAATTCTCTTTCGTGCATGGTAATCCATAAACTGTGTTATGCATTGGCACCTAAACAGTCATTGCAAACGTGGAATTATGGGAATATGCAGAAGAACCTTTCAAGGCACCATTTTGTTACTTGATCGGTTCGATATCTACTGATACCACATACCGAGCATTGTTTTTTTGATGCATGTTGTCCATAATATATAATATGATCATCAGGACATGCATCTATACTTTGATACTCCATTCTAATGTCTTTCATAATGGTATGTAAATCTCGATATGTGCGAGGTAAAATATTTGAGGAGGGTAACAGAAATTCGCCTAACAATCTAAAACATAAAAGATAACTAGTTAATGTAAAGAATAGTAATTGTAACTATTGCATTTTTATTTTACACATTAATTAACACCAAAAAAAAGGGGGAAATTCAACCTTTATGTAGATGTGACGAAACATATTACATACCTTAGGATTTGTTTCATGCAAGTGTTCAACAAATGATTCGTAACCTTTAAGTTCACCAACAACAATGTACTGGAGAGAATATTTTCTCTTGACCCTTGATAAAGTCATTTATTTTCCTTTTCAATTAGAGGTTCATCATAAATACCATCACTATTGTCCCCATGATCCTCATCTGGATGACCGAATAAGTCTTGGATCATTTGATTTGTCCCATCATCTTGAACTATGTTATTATTGTCATCTACTTCCA
>JASDQU010308991.1:6002-31443 GCA_032191745.1 Picea mariana | reverse complement strand
AATTAGTGCATGTATAAAAAAATATTAAAGTTTGAGAATACGATCAATATTAAAATAGATAATGTGTGTGTATATATATATATATATATATATATATATATATATATATATATATATATATATATAGAGAGAGAGAGAGAGAGAGAGAGAGAGAGAGAGAGAGAGAGAATTACCATGGGATGATATTCATTTGATCCCCCTTCCATGTTCCCATATTTTCTACAATGTTTTTTATTTGTTGTTATTAAAACTCTTTCGAGACGTCTAGTACAACAATTTTCGCAAGGGAAATAACATTTACCATCACCCTTTTCACCCTCTTTAATTTTTTTCCTACCTCTATTGTTTTTTGATATTCTTCCCCACAGACATATACTGATGCTTATCTTATAAAATTCAGTGGTGTATAATAGAATATCTATTATATTTTTCTATTATAACATATGAAAAAAAAACTTGGTTTTTGTTCACCAAGAAGACCTTATACCCTTTTTGAATCGTTGTTGTTATAGAAAACTTGTCGCAACATCCATAAAATGCAACATATTTATAGATTTTATAACGTCGTAATTCCAATGATAGTTGACCAAGTCAATGTTGACTTTGTCAAATAGTGGGTGACCATTAGGCGGGGGAGGACCCAATGTCCACACTGTTGCAAGAGCAATGCACATTTGATGTATTCGCAAGAGTGAAAACCTTCAGAAAATGTCGCACTTGCGACAATTTGAAAATTACATCACACGTGTGATGATATCGGGCAGGATGGAGAAAAAAACATAAAATTTCCTCTATTTTTTGACAGTATGGCCAATTTTGTCCATAATGTCGCAAGTAGATCATCACAATTTCTCCAATATGTAGTAGTGTCCCTATCTGATACTTGATGCTGAGATGGAACTGTTGCAAGTAATATCTCTTTTGATGGAAATCATTCTGCAATTTTCCTTATGACTGCATGAACTCAAAAGGCTTATGATCAGTGTGGATGACTGTCTCCTTCCTAAGAATGTAATGCATCCACTGGCGGAAGGCTTGTACAATGAAGTAGATTTATTTGTTGTAAGTGGGGTACTTAGGGACAATATCTGATAGTGTCTCACTATGATAGGCCACGAGATTTCCATGTTGAGTGAGAAATGCACCCACAACATAGTCTGAAGCATATGTCTGAGTATCAAAATGTTTTTGCAGATTGGGTAATGAGAGCACCGGGGTTGATCACAAGCATTGCTTCATATCATCGAACGGTTTATGTTGTGACTGAACCCACATGAAGTTTTCCTTTTATAATGCCCTTGGTCACTTGGATATGGGCCCACACAATGTGGTATAATCCCAACACGAACCTACAATAGAAATTGGTAAGACCTAAGAAGCTTTGAAGCTTAGTGAGTGTGTTCAGGGTTGGCCAATCACACATGACCTAGATCTTGTTTGGATAGACATGCACCCCATTCTCATCAATAATGTAGCCTAGGTGTTGGACCTTGTTCATGCCAAAGGATCATTTTTCCAAATTTGCATATAGCTTTTGTTATCTCAGAGTGTGCAGAACCTGTTGAATCTGTTGCAAGTGTTCCGTCGAATTCTTGTTGAAGATGAGGATGTCATCCAAATACACCACCACAAAAGAATTGGTGAAAGGCCACAATATATCATCAATCATCCTCATGAAATTTGTTGGGGAATTTTTCAAGCCAAAGGGCATGAGAAACCATTCAAAAAGACCTTCTTTTGACTTGAAGACAATCTTCCATACATCGTTTTTCTCTATTGGGACCTAGTGGTAGCCAAACTTCACATCAATATTACTAAAGTATTTGGTCCCCTTGAGCTAGTCAAGGAGATCATGAATTCAGGGAATTGGGTACTGGTTCCTGACTGTGATTTTATTTAGGTCCCGGTAATCAATGGAGATTCACCAGGACCCATATTTCTTCTGCACAAGCACGATTAGGCTTCCACAAGGTGATGAAATTGGGTGGATGTGACCCTTTTCTAGAATATCTTAGATATGGTGCTTGATTTCCTCACTTTTTGACACAGAGCAGTGATAGAATGGCCCATTGGGTAGCGGTGCACTGGGGTCAGATTGATTGAGTGATTGACATGACAATGCATAGGTACCCTAGTGGGTGAGGAGAATATGTCTTTGTATTCCTCCACAACCTTTTCCACTTTCTTCTGTTGTGTGGAGAGACCTATGATGGATGCCATGGATGTGGCTGCAACCTTCAGCTCACTTTGAGCACGAATCACGAAGAAGACAAACTTCCCAATATGAGAGATGACCTTTTTGCATTGCTTGGTAAATATCAAGGAAATGGAGTAAAATGGTACTACCTCTAGTATCCTATATAATTTCATGTCCAACGTAATATTAACACTACAAGGCCTAGACTCATATACAACATGACATTTCCATAAATAAGGTTGTCCCAAAAAAACATCACAAACTTAAGGGAAGCGACATCACACAATACCTCATCTTTGAAGGGCTTGATGTCATAGGTTAGGAGACATTGTTGGCTTATGTAGAGATCGCTTCCTTGGAAGGCTTATCCGATGGTCTATGGCTATGGGTGTGGTGATGTCAGTAGAGCCAACCGCTTAACAAACTCTACTAAGATGAGTTTCTTCTGGTTACTTCTATCAATGATGAAGTGTAGTGGAGTACTCTTCACCCACATATATGAATGAAAGAGGCCCTCACCTTCCTTTGGTTCATCTGGTTCATCAGGATGGAACTTGGTTGTGGTAGCAATGATGGGATTGGGTTTTGCATCAATGATTTGTCTCCATTTTTATGGTTCTGACTCAAAGTTGGAGCCTACATCTGATTCAAAGGCTTTCACTTTGGTCAACAATTACTTCTTTGAGTGACATTCAGTGGTGTTATGCCAAGGGATATTATGAAACTCATGTTAGATTTTCAGTGAGCTATGGCTCATGTATTCCTTTTAAATTTTCTGTCAACAATTACTTAAACCATAACTACTGCAGCAAACCAATATCACAAGAATAATATCCATGCACAAGTACACAAGAAGTATATTGGGAAACCCTTCTCAACAAGGGAATAAAACCCAGCCAACCCTTTGCTATATTCCTCAAGAGAAAGACCTCCCACAGCATCACCAAAACTAGCACATAAGAGGGTGCTACAATTTTCATAATTTCAGACCACAACTTATGAAATCATGAGATGACACAATGATAAGTGTGTTTCCTCAATGGGGATTCACCTTTATTTATATAAGAATTGTCACATCAAATTATGTGTCTATTGGCACAATAGGTCCGACCTCAATAACTCAAAATATAATTAATAATTACCATATTAATTATCTTTTTTATTAATTATTTTTTTATATTAATTATCTTTTATATTAATTATTATTCACATTAAGGTGGGGCCAACATGTGCCTTTTACATTACAATTAGGGTTACAGGAAGGTCTGACTCTTGAACAATATAGCAAGGGATATTATACACCCACTAGTGCTCATCCAATAGGGTCACATCCATAGGGATGTCCATATCTCTAGCTCACTGCATTACATAGAAGAACCACTTCTTCACTAGTGCTCAACCACTAGGATCGCATTCACCTGTGCTCATCCACAGGCACGTCCACTAAACAGATCATATTTCCCACTGCATTACACATGAGATTCATCTAGAGTTTCTCATCAACCCTTTTGCTCAGAGGAGGATAATACAACATCTTCATTTATGTTCTCATGACGATGCACCCAACACTTTGCAATTTCACACATTCACCTTGTGCTCAGCCATAGGCACATCCAACTCAGTAGATCTCCTTTCTCATTGCGTTACATAGAAGAATCATTTGGATTTATTCTCAACTCTATGTAAGGAGGATGCCATCTCTACGTTCCATCTCTGTCTCAGATAGGAACCACACACCCCTCTTAGGGGATTTCTCTCAGGTTTGTAAGCTGGAGAATATCTCACATAGCTACAATCATCAACATCTCTCAGGTTCGTAATATTGATAATGTCTCACATAGTTTCAATCATCAACACTCCCTCTCAACTAGGGGGGAATTCTTCATCATGCCAAGTCTCACACGAATGTCTTGGTTGTAGTCATCAACAATCCCTCTCAACTAGGGAGGTATTCTTCACCAATTTAATTTGGTGAAGATGTTTGCAATATGCTCATGTGTAAGAAGGTATTGCATGAGTACTATTTTCCTCTGCATCTTATCTCTGATATAAATATATTTCATCTCATCATGTTTCGATCCATTAGGAAGCACTTGGTTCTCAAATATCCTTACACACGACTCTTGGTTATCATCATAGGATCCATCTCATGGACAAGTAGATCTATCAGAAGCTTGTGAAGCCATATGGATTCTCACATTCGATGCTATATACTCTACTTATGTGGTACTCAAGGCCACTGAGTTTTATTTCCTCCTGCATTAGGAAATCATGGCAAACTTCACGGTTTGCCATGCCTATATATATCCAACTATGCCTGATATATATCTCAATACATGTTTCGTTGTTGTTCAACGAGTCTCTCTAGGCTGACTCATGGAATGACTAGGTACATTAACTGCATAGCATGAATCAAGTTTGGTTTTAACCAGATACATCAGTGATCTAATCAACCGTGGATCAATCTTGTCTGAATCATATTTATTTATTTTCTTCAAATCCATCACCATGGAATCATATCCTTCATATCGAAATCATAATTCAAAGCTTACTTGTATCCAACAACAAGGCTTTTTGAATAAGTTATCAAAATTGGGTTCTCATCACCAACATTGTAATAATATAGGTTTGGATCAACAATACTTTTTTTGAAACCAAAACTCATCAAGAATCCATCTATCTGATGTAGTTTTCCAACTCATGGATGGTATCACAGATGGAAGTGTATTGGATTACTGGATCAATATGTCTCATCATAGTTCACTTCCTCTGCTTGTGAGAATCCTCTTACTACAAGTCTCGTTTTATATTTATCGGTACTTCCATCTGTTGTATGTATTTTTTCCTCTTGCAAAGTTTTGTCAAGCCCAGACAAGCCTTTTATAGCTTATTGAAAAGTTCCTAGGAATACCAACTAAAACAACTCGATCAACTGTATTAATAGCTATCTCCCTATGGATTGTTGAAGAGGAAGAAGGTGGTGTTTCTCTTTCTCTATTAGTTTGACTCTTTATGAATCAAGTAACTCCTTCTGATGTCTTAAAAAAACCATCTTCCTTTGTTGTTAACCTGCTTGGAACAAGGAAACAAATGAAAAGAAACAAGACAAGAATATCTCCTAGAAGAGATTCATGAGTACATCTCTAGAATCAAAACAATTTAAGGATTGTTGTCACAACTACAACACCTACTTGTAATGTATAATGATAATCAAAACAATCAAACCTCGAATCTTCACTTCCAGTGTATTGTTTCTTCTGAATGCATTGAGATTTCTTTGGATTTATGAGAGCACAAAGGGTTCCTTCCTCCTACAAGTACCCTGATGACAATAATGAAAATAATACATATGCAATAATAAAAATAAAGGAAATATAAAATTAAATTACTTTTTATTAAATGTCTGAACCAAAATTGAGAACAAAACAAAACTTCAAAATAAATCTCTTCATTGCAGAATTCTCGAAAACTAAAAAATATATCAAGCCCACGAAATACCCTAAACATTCCATGCCTCTATGGCGATTTGTTCGATTTCCAAACATTCAAAGTTGTTGTGGTGATTTGTTCGATTTCCAAAGACGGTCGCAGGTTTAGACAACCAAATATGAAGGAAGTTATCTAAAACTGAGATAAGTACAAGCCTCTGTGATATACTATCATTTGATTCTTGTGCCAGTTTTACAATAAATCAAGACTGGAAACTAACGTCTTATTAATTTTATAAAGGTTTTAAGAATTTACAAGTGGATCTGGAAATAGTTCTCGCAAGAGACATCAAGAAAGAAGCGTTTTCTCGCATTTTCCCAGACATCTCCAAGATTCTAAGACGTCTCATGTCTTCTAGACATGTAACCAATCTCACGAGACACGTCTCCTACTACTATGTTTTTAAGTTTCAAAGGAAAGAAAAAAAAAACTAAAGTCCTAGACCTCGATGTGAATAGAAAGTTGCATCAACGTCGAGGTTTGTATCTTGAGTCGCATTACACAAACTAAATAGATGCGTGGACACTCTTTCCCCACCCAATTAAAAGAATGTGTCTCTCGACAAAACTAAATAAAATTATATTATAGTCCACAAATGACCAAAATAGCTCAGAGGAACAAGAAGTTATGACAACAATACAATTGGTGGTGAATGTATCTCCTAATTGAGACTATATAGCAGATAGCATCACAAGAGCCTCAAGGGTTAGCTTGATTGATAGATGCATTTATGTAAACGTTTAGAAAGGTTTCTCGATCAAATCTCTGAGTCCCTTGCAGTTACCAACAAGTATTTCTCCCAGCAGTCACTACCACCCCCAACTGGAAAACCAGAGAAGAGTGGGGAAATTGACAGGGTTTGGTAAGAGTGGGGATACCAATGCCCTCACTTGCAATGCCTAATACACAAGTGAGTGAGGGACTACTATATTTCTCCATAAACGAAACAAAGATTTAAATAAAACCGAAAAAATATAACATATGGCATTATAAAGGAATTGAAAATGAATAACTAAACAATAACAAAAAGGCTCGGAAGATGCAAGTAACATAAGAGGGAACCTGAAGACATAAACAACCCCAAACAATATAGATAAAATCAATCCTGCATAAATAGGCAACGCAAACAAGTGGTTCTGTGCTAGAGGTCGAGCACTCAATATACCTCAGAGTTGCGAGCTAGCTTCAAACCCTACCTATTAAATACAAAACCCGAATCATGACAATGATGCTAGCTTCACAGTAGGGAGATATTGAAGATAAAAATGCATAAAAGATGATAAGGAAATAATCGTTTTCATCAGCTAGCTAATGAATCAGCTCCCTCTTTCAGATATTGATATCTTTCAACCGAGTAGGGTTTCATTACTAGTATATTGTGAAGCTCGCAGCTGTTTTATAACTTCAGATTATGTATATTTTGATGCTCTTAATGGTGAAATGTTAATGCATGACACATCGCAAATTATGGGCACTGTTTTCTTGGAATTGATACACTTTGTATATCCCATGACTTTCTTATAACAATCTCATCTCCACATAAATTTTAGGAGGGGTCCGACCCTTTTTCTTTATTAGTGAAATTTCCCCAGATAAAATTTAGAAGGGGTTCGACCCTTTTCTTCACCGCAGAAATAATAATGGTCTTCTTCAAACCTGCTCTGACACCATGTTATATTTTCAGTGAGGTATGGATCATGTATTCCTTTTAAATTTTATGTCAACAATTACTTGAACCATAACTATTGCAGCAAATCAAGATTACAAGAAGAAGATCCATGCACAAGTACACAAGAAGTATCTTGGGAAACCCTTCCCAACAAGGGAAGAAAACCCAGCCAATCCTTTTCTATATTTTTCAAGAGAAAGTCCTCCCACACCATCACCAAGACTAGCACACAAGAGGGTGCCGCAAGTTTCATAATTTCAGACCACAACTTATGAAATCATGAGATGGCACAATGATAAGTGTGTTTCCTCAATGGGGATTCACTTTTATTTATATAAGACTTGTCACATAAAATGATGTGTCTATTGGAACAATAGGCCCGACCTCAATAACTCAAAATATAATTAATAATTACCATATTAATTATCTTTTATATTAATTATTAATCACATTAATGTGGGGTTTACATGTTCCCTTTACATTACATTTAGGGTTACAGGAAGGTTTGACTCTTGAAAAATATAGCAAGGGATCTTATACACCCACTAGTGCTCATCCACTAGGGGCACATCCATAGGGATGTCCATATCTCTGGCTCATTGCATTACACAAAAGAACCACTTCTTCACTAGTGCTCAGCCACTAGGATCACGTTCACCTATTCTTGTCCACAGACACGTCCACTCAACAGATATTCTTTCCCACTGCATTACACAGGAGAGTCATCTGGAGTTTCTCATCAAATCTTCTGCTCATAGGAGGCTAATACATCATCTTCATTTCGGTTCTCATGACGATGCACCCAACACTTTGGGATTTCACACATTCAACTTGTGCTCAGACATGGACATGTCCAACTCAAAAAATCTCATTTCTCACTACGTTACACAAGAGAATCATCTGGAATTCTTCCCAACTCTTTATAAGGAGGAGGCCATCTCTACGTTCCAACTCTGTCTCAGATAGGAACCACACACCCCTCTCACGAGATTTTTCTCAGGTTTGTAAGCTGGAGAATATCTCACATAGTTGCAATCATCAACTTCTCTGAGGTTTGTAAGCTGGAGAATGTCTCACATAGCTGCAATCATCAACAACTCACATTGTTTCCTAGTGTATTTCTTTCTCTTCTAATCTTTCTTTGTTTGTGGTTTGGATTGGTTTTCATGAGGTTTTCCATCCTTTTTCTGCCCTTTGTTCTGTAGGTTGGGTCTGCATTTTCCATGCTTCTCCTGTGAGGGGTTTGCAGACCCAAACTATCGTGTATTCTATTTAAGATTCTTATTGATTTTGATAGCATATTGATAGGTTGCGCCCAAGGACAAAATGTCTAGAAACTCCATTTTTGTCTGGATGTATCTATGTAGACCGTCGAGGTACTTGATAACCAAATTTCCCTTAGATTCTTTGATACCCATCTTGGTGCATAAGGTATGGAGGACATTGGTGAACTGTGGCACTGTTTGGTCCATGTTGGCCCTTGACCAAGTTTTGGGAGATTCTTGGTCATAGTGACCTATTTTGGGACTTCGACAACCTGTCAAAGGAGGAGCGCAAGATGAAGCGGAGGAAAAGTGATCTCGGCCCACTTCTGGGTCCTTTTTGGGTTTTTGGGATTATGTAACAGGATTGGGATGTCGGCCCATGGGTTCACCCATGCTTAGGCCTATTTTGTAATGTATAAATAGATGTATAGGCATCTATAGGTAGATATAGGCATCTATGTGGTGCATGCTAAGTGAAAGTAGGGTTTTGTAAGTACATTGTGCATGACTATGAGAGACTTGCAAAGCTAAGTGCAAGTAGTCATAACACATGGTGGAAGGATTTGTGCTATAACGCAAGGAAGAAGGATCTAATGAGCTGCGCAGATCTTCTATCCTATGCAGAGTAGGGTTTTGATGGCTTTGTGCTTGTAACCGATTGACTGAAGATAATAAAGAAGAAGAGTTTGTGGACATAGCCCTAGGGTGGGGGTGAACCACATAAACACTACTTTGTCTTGCTTTGTGCTTATCTGGATGTGTTTATATCTTCTTTTTCCAACTACTCAGAGATGATTAGATAGATACACTTATGCTTAGTGCTAATGATGTATAAGAATTTTAGATATGATCTATATGAATGTGTTGAGTGCTTGATCTACTAGATATGACCTATCTATTGATGTTAAGTACTTAAGTACATTATATCAGTGTGAATGCTACGAAGCCCTGTTTTATCAATGAAGTGATTATTGATTGTATATTGAGGAATTGACAGTGCTAAGTGCTTTATTAAGTATTATAATCACATATATGTGTCCTAGCTAAGGTTATAGACACCTGAGTCTTGCAACCACCCTTGCCTCTACCTCAGGTGAGACATCATCTTCTTCGCAAGTGTTGCCGAAAGGGCCAGTAGATAGGGATTTTTTGTTGCATTGTTGTAGTGTTTAACCCTGGGTCTGCCCCTGTGCCAACAAATGGTTTTGTTGTCGGGACCTAAAACTGTGGTTGTTGGGAACTGAGAAAGAAGAAGCTTTGTGCAAATATCCATCCTGAAACTGAGAAAGCTCTGAGCATAGATCTGTTTCCCTAGTTCGCAGCATTCTACTTGAACTAAGAAGCTTTGTGCTAAGGAAAAGAAGTTTGATCTGAAGAAAAGAGGTAAGATCTGGAAGCTTTGCGCCCTAATAAAGGTAAAAGTGGGAATTCTTGATTAAAAAGAGGTAAGATCTGTAAGCTCTGTACTTTGATAAAGGTAAGAATAGTTAAAAGTTTTAGATCTAGAAGCTTTGTGCTCTGTAGAAGTAAGATAAGTGGAAATGTTTGTTTTTAGAGTATGGATCTAGATATGTTTAATAGAGTCTATCGTAGTTTGAAAACTAGGATATTAATAGATGAAAGAATATTTGATATGAGTAGATTTGATAAGAATAGTGGAAGATATGTTATACCTATGCATAGAAAGAATGTTTGGACTAACAAATGGATGCAGGATCCTAGAAAGAATTTATTACAAGTTATCTCCTATGATCCTAGTGCGCAGTACATGAGAAGTTGGGGATCATTTAAAAGAAAGAGAGGATTAACCCTCTATTATAGCTGCAGAAAACTGGGACATTTTTCTAAGGCATGCCCTAGGAAAAGACCTGGTTGTCTTTGTTGCAAAGATATAAACCATGAAGTGTTGGATTTCCCTAGAATGATTGCTAAGTTTGAAAGTACGAACACAAGACAAGAAAACCCTAAGGTAGATCCAGAAATTAAGGATATAGAAGAACCCCAGAAATAATCAGAGAAGGTATTGGTACAGATGAAACAAACCTTGAATGACCACCGACATGTCATATTATCAGATATCTTTAAATACAAGGAATGCCTTGAAGCAAGAATAGGAGACTTCGACATTGACTATGTTCTAGATGAGGAAACACAGGTGAATATCATGACAGGGAGAACTTGGGAAGCTATAAGAAGGCCTGCTATGATTCCTTCATTAGGAGGAATATGGTTATTCAGAGAAAAACTGGTAAACCTATGTGGAAAGCTCACTCAGATATCTATGAATGCCAATGGAACTTTGACAGAAGAATATTTTGAGATTATTCAATTTATTGAGGACCACGCCCCATTTACCATGTTACTAGGGAAACCTTGGATTGAAAGAGATCAAGCCAAATGAAAAGAAGAAGAAGAATTTTTGGAGCAGAAGAGACAAGAGTTAAAAGATTTCATACCTAGAAGGATCACATACTTGATTGAAAAACAGGAGAATAGGTCAAAGCTACTTAACACTAGAGACCCAGATGTCGAAGCTGCAAGAACATTAGAAGACTCACAGAAGACTAAGGTACCTATATCAGATAAAAAAGATGTGTTAATCCTGAATCCTAGGAAAGAATATCAACAACGCACAGTGACTATGTCCAAAGACAATAAGAATCAGAATGGAAAGAGGACTACCAAGATGAAGCTCACTAGGAGGAAGGCTAGAAATCTAAGTAAGAAGAGAGATAAGTTTGAAAAGTTACAGAAGGTTCAAGAGGGAGCTTTGTAGACAGAAAATTTGCAGAATGGGAGCTTCACCGGTATATCAGAACATCGACACATGGCACTTTGCCATGGTGAGGCAATATAGCCATTAGGACCAATATATCCATTCGAATGCCACTCCAAATGGGTCAAAAAGCATTTATAGCTCGACACCATACCATTGGACCATGCCATAATGGACAGAACAAGAGTTAATGAGGCTTCATACCCATTACGAGTGAACCGTTGCCGAGTTGCCTATTTATCCCATTGCGCCATGCATGAAGAACACTTTTTCTAACCAAGAATTTGAGCCCATAGACTAAGTGAATTGTATACAGTGACCTTTGCCCTCTTGTTGTTTATTCTAGTGCAATATATAAGTTAATTGTGAACCTGATATTATTAATCTCGAGCGCGTATGTCCGACGAGATCACCTCAGTTGAAGAATTAGTAACAGAAGTACTTCTCGACTTGATGACTGAAAGAGTCATGTCAGAGAGAGGATTGTCTACCGGTCTACAAGCATCATCGACAAGAGGACTGTCAGCCTCTCCATCCACTACTCGATCCGAACCATCATGACCCACATATGAGAAGTGAACCAAGAACAAAGACGATATCATGAATGCTAAGTTGATTCTGATCATTTTACCCACCTATATACCACCTCTGAGCAGTGCAATAAATCAAGACAGTGTGCCTAGAGACTTTGAGTACGAATTGGTCACTGCGTACCTCCCGAAGGGGATACACACAGTTCGCACAGATCAAGAAAAGATAGTAGTGTTTAAGTTTAGTGACTTCAACCTCGGTGATAGGAAGGTCTACAGCATGCTCACCCCACATAAGTACCTGACCAGGACAAAAGGAAAGAATTCAAAGATAATTCCTCAATCATGGACCCATAACCTCACGCAACCCACACTGCTCAACGTCATGAAGATTCCTCACTTTGGAAGACACCAACAAGTGAATGCATACATCAAACTGTTGTTGTGTTGTTACCATGGTGGATACTTATGGTTAAACTGTCATATCATAGTGGATCTGACATTGATCAATCAGATCATAGGGCTAAGTATGCAAGGCCCTGACCCACAAGATTTCTATCCCGAAAAAACCATGGATCGCACTTTAGCTCAAAGGATAAAAGACACCTACGACGATGTTGATAAAGGCACATGAGGCTACACGGTAGCTTCTATCCAAAGTGGCATAGTACGCCTCGCCTGTCAATTGATCACAGGAAAGTTAGTATGCAAGAACCGACCCACCCAAGTCATTGGTTTTGTAGTCGACCTTGCAGGGAAGTGCGCGGAGGGCCTACAAATGAATTGGGTGAAGTACCTTGTGAACCAGTTGGAACTATACTACAGGGAAGCGCAAGATCAAGGATATGAGTTCCACTTCAGTTGGCTTCTAATCTTGATTGCTTTCATCACATGGGAGATGCCAGAAGGTGAGACTTTCTTGGACATTGAGCCCTTTGAACCTCTGGCCACGACGTTCAATACACTATGGTATTCTAGTGACATGAACAAGCAATGGCAGTCAAATGTCATATTCCACACATATTACAATCAGATGAATTTATCTATCTAGTCAGAGCCTCGCATCATGCCAAATACTCTACACAGGTTTCATCCTTTAATGAAATTCAGCGCGGACTGCCATTTCATTTATATTACAACTCATGTTGATGAGCACAAGAAACAAATTCAGTCTTACTACAAGATAATAGAGGAGGACTTAGAAGATATCACCAAGGACTGGTCGGTGGACCTCCTCATTCCAGCAAACCCTGTGGAGATATCCGATTTAGACAATCCAAAAACTGCGTCAGATACACCCGAACCTAGCAAGATAAAGAAGACTGAAGATTTCCATGATTTAGACAGTGCATCCATGAAGACCGCTTCCATCTCAACAGAGCAAGGAGGATATGGAGAAGAGATATATGGCACAGAAGTTGAACACAATAAAGGCAAGGTTACACCGCCTAGAGACGAGGAGGACCCCTCAAAGAAAAGGAAGGTTTCCCTGCCGAAACCTTCCTCCCGGAAGAAAGTGAAAGAAACCATGACCAAAACGCAGACCATCCTCACCTTCAACAACTTCAATTTCATCATAGTAGCCCTGAATGATGCTTCACTGGAGATAAAAGAGAAGCAAGAATATAAGCAGGAGGAGGTGTTCCATCAGATCAAGGATGAGCTTCAAGGAGTGCAGCATGTGCTACAATCCAGTTGCGCAGTCTCCATTACACCTCTGTTAGCAGGAACAATAGAACTAGGAGATGATCCATCTCAACTCCACCACATCATTGATAAAGTGGAAGCTTTCCTTTGACAAGATCATGAAGAAGCAACGCAAGCTACCCAGGCTTTAACACAAGTACAGGGAGACCTTTTAGAACAACATAGTACTGCAGAACGGGAAAAGCTTTCTCTACAAGCGAAGTGGGATGAAGAAAAATAACAACTGCAGCAAAGCAAGGAACGGTTGCTCATAGAGAAACTCAAAGTAAAGGAAATGGTTCACATAGCACTTCACTCTGTGACAATCGTAGAAGTAAAGACCGAAGAGTGAGTTCCATAGCAAGTGGCACAACTTGAAGAAGTAATCTAGCAATGCATAGCAGACTTGGAGCTCTGCACTGTGCTCGATACCCCTCAAGATGTAAGAGACCAAAGGGAAGCAATTGCCCACAGTGCAGTTGACAGACTAAAATCTTTTTCCTTGGAGTGAAAGCAATTGATTAACCACAATGCCAAACATATGAGAACCTCACCGAGAATCTAGAGTTACAGGCATTAGAGTCACAGCTCAAGGAAGAAAAGAAGCACACAGACACACTACAGGCACAGCTGAAGGCCTTATCAGCCATGGAAAGAATGAAGAGGTCTCAAGAGCAACGCACTGCCCAACAACAGATCCATACGATTCAAAGCAGAGTCATGGAAGTTACTCAATAGCTTTAACAAGTGCAAGATAAGGCATGCCAATTATTCATAGAGGTTGAAAGTCGAGGAGCAGAGCTAGAACAGGTTGTCTTCACAAAAGAACAGTTCCTAGAAGGGCCCGTGAATGATGCAATGATCCAAGAGTTCATCAAGCAAGAGGAAATCGCACAGTAGCAGGTCTAAGCAGCTCGAGCCAAGCTCAAGGCCTTCAAAGAAGAACTGGTCAGATCAAAGTGACTCGAGATGAATCATAGGTGAGTGTTGGGGGCATGTTGGCCCTTGACTAAGTTTTGGGAGATTCTTGGTCATACTGACCTATTTTGGGACTTCGACAACCTGTCGAAGGAGGAGTGCAAGACAAAGCAGAGATCAAGGGATCTCGACCCACTTTTGGTTCCTTTTTGGGTTTTGAAGTTTATGTAACATGATTGGGATGTCATCCCATGGGTTTACCCATGCTTAGGCCTATTTTGTAATGTATAAATAGATGTATAGGCAGATATAGGCATCTATGTGATGTATGCTAAGTGCAAGTAGGGTTTTGTAAGTACTCTATGCATGACAGTGAGAGACTTGCAGAGCTAAGTGCAAGTGGTCATAACAGATGGTGGAAGGATTTATGCTGTAATGCAAGAAGGGTCTAACGAGTTGTGCAGATCTTCTATCCTATGCGGAGTAGGGTTTTGATGGCTCTGTACTTGTAACTGATTCACTTAAGATAATAAAGAAGAAGAGTTGGTGGACGTAACCCCAGGGTGGGGGTGAACCACGTAAACAATGTGTTGCATTGCTTTGTGCTTATCTGGATGTGTTTATATCTTTTTTTTCCAAGTGCTTAGAGATGATTAGACAAATACTCTTATGCTTAGTGCTAATGATGTATATGAATGTTAGATCTGATCTATATGAATGTGTTGAGTGCTTGATCTGCTAGATCTGACATATCTAATGATGCTAAGTTCTTAAGTACGTTATATCAGTGTCAATGTTGCGAAGCTCTGTTTTATCAGTGAAGTGATTATTGATTGTATATTGAGTAACTAACGGTTCTAAGTGCTTTATTAAGTATTATAATCACAAATTTGTGTCCTAGCTAAGGTTGTAGACACTTGAGTCTTGCAACCACCCCTGCCTCTACCTTGGGTGAGACTTCATCTACTTCGCAGGTTTTGCTGAAAGGGTCGATAGTTAGGGCTTTGTTGGTGTGTTTTTGTAGTGTTGAATCTTGGGTCTTCCCCTGTGCCAACAATCCCTTTCATACCCCAGCATGGTCCATCTTGTATATAATTCGTCATAACTTCCAACATGGTAGTATTGTTCCTTAATAACATCCATGAAGGAACCCCAAGTGGGTGAAACTATAAATAATGTAGATCCCTCTGTTTCCTTTTACTCACAAAAGGTCTCCCACCAATCTTTGACATGGGGGACGACCTTGAGGAGTGCAAATGTAATTTTTTCTCTATTGAAAAATTTGTGGACAAACAAATACCTTTCTAGAAGGCTTAACCATTTTTCTATAGCATCTGCATCTACTTGAACTTCAAACATAGGAATATAAAATTTTATGTGTACCTTGAAGGGGGTGGTGCCTCCACTTGAGGTAGATGCATTTCCTGTTGGAAGTCGTCGAAGGATTTGTGCAAAGTTATCCATCATCTCATTCCTTTTTCGTGAGAGGGATTCCTCAAGAAACAGTTTAAAGGGATTTGTTTCCCCATCATATCTCTTTTCTTCCCTCATGGGTGGTCCTTGGTTTCGACGAGGCCAATCTTGAAAAGGTTCAACTGGTTCGAGTCCCAACTACTTATACCATGACCTCATTGGGGACATTCATAGAGAAACAAATGAAGAGAAGACTACTCTGATACCACTGATCCATATTTATGAGTGGAACGAAATGAATACATAGATATATAATATTAACATAGAGATACAATGAATAAAAATAACATAGATACAGTAAAACTTGACTTCTATTAACTAATAAATATGATGAAACTATAAAAATGCAGACTAAAACAAGCTTGCTAGAATGGTGGTAGCTTATCTCTGAGAAGAGATGTGGCATCTACGTTCATTCGCAAGAATATGAGTACAATGAGGATCCAAAGGACTTTTAACATCAAACATGACTTCCAAAACCCTAGACATCCAAAAACCTAACCCTAGGCGATGAAGCACCAAAAGTCATGTGGGCCACGTTGGGGTAAGATGGTACATCAACTTCCTAGGGTCGTAACTTTTGCATACGATCTTCGTTTTAGGCGCATGATATCTCATTGGAAAGGTCTATTCGATGAATACACATTATATTTTCACACTCTAACTTCATCTATAGTGTGACTATGGAGGGACCAAAAACATTGTTTAGGGCCTCAAAATGGTCCCGAAAGTTTAGGACCCGAAAAGCTAGAAAAAAACTGATAAGATAAAAAAATGTGACTACCAAGATGAAATTTTTGTGTGAGCCAATTGGAAGAGGTGGGTGGCCACCAATATCCACCTAGATCAATAGTGAAACAAAGTGAAAATGTTTTACCTGAGGTTCCTTTGTATGTCTCCTCGATTCCCATAAAATTTTACTGTATGAAGAGTCCCAAAAAACAAGTTATAGAGAGAATGCCAAACTGGCCTATTTGAAACTAATTTAAGGAGCATTCAGAAAGCCTAAAATACATAGGTCATATCTCATAAATTTTATTGAATCAATATATGAAATTTTAACCACATGTACCCATAGATATTACCTTTGTCTCTTCAATATTCCATGGTCTGAAATGTCCCAGAAAATATGTTATGGAGAAAGTTCCAAAGTGATCTAAAACTGATTTCCAAACTTTCCCCTTTTGGAATGATAACCAAACTTTGCTCATCCACTTCTTCAAATGTTATTACATTTTTCATCCACACACTTTCTCTCAATAATTTATCTTTTTATACTTTATCATAACCCTTCATGAAGGGACATGTTAATTCAAAAATACATAGCACCCATTAATTAAATAATTAGTTCCCTTTTTTTTATTTCACCTTTTCAAATACCATGGGTTTTAAACCACCATTTCTCTTTTTACTTTTTTACATGCACCCCCTTTTTTAATATACTTGTAAACTATATATAATTCAATCTTGGAATTGTTGTGTGTATTTGTAAAGTTGTATTATGATATTAATGACAACATTAATTCTTTAACATCAATGATAATAATTCCAACAATCTCCCCCTTTTTCATTGATGACAATTCTTCAATGAACACATAGTCCACCAGACATATAAATAGTTTTCCCCTTATTTGCAACTTTTCTCCTGTCTGCAACTCTTCCCCTTTAACATCAATGGAAAAGGGATGATCCATTGAGATTTTGAATCTCCTTAATCACTTAGTGACTAGATGACATGGATATTAATCCCAATTGTATGTCCCTTAATTTGTTCTGACTGCAAAAATTGCTCAAAAATTATAAAGAAACACTCTTGAAGAAGTGTAAACATTGTCACCAACAATGCAAGATAATCATTCTGCATCAATCTAGACAATCTTTGTATCCAACAATAGTTGAACATGGTTTAGTCGATCTCAGTAAATCCAGGTTGATTCAACAAGAAACGGTCGAATAAAAAAAAATACATCAGTTGGGTTCACATAATAACAACTTCAGGTATTCCCCCTGTGAGGGATCAATAAGTAACAACAGTAGTTCTCTTAAAAAATTCCAGTCAATAGAAAACCTATTTGAAACTCAGTCGATAAATACTTAGTCGAAACTCCAGTCGACTATCATTCCGGGTCGATCCTTGGTTGAACACTTCCAAGGAAATCACTGGTAATTAAGAGGAATGTTGCACAAATATAAAATCAATGATACACAATGATATGAAGTCCTCAAACATTTGGTCAAATGATTCCATGATCATCCATCAATCCAACCACAATCTCTCCTGGTAGTCAACACTAGTCCACAATTTTGTCTTTCACATCTCTTCTGCAAATATATGAAAGCATGATTTTAATTCCTTCTATTTTTATGGTGAGGATGATGATAGTGCACATATTTTTGCGTTAGCTAATAAGAGGAAGTAGGATCAGTTTCAGGTTCACTTACAAGAGTAGAACACCACGAAATATCAACAACAATGTCATCTGTAACAACATGCTCAAATTCTAGCATGTGAAGAACATGAAACTCATTAATCTATTCAACACAATAAACAATAAGTTTCTCTTATGGAAAACCAATGTGAACTCCACCTACAAAAAATAAAACTTCCCTAGTTGTAGCAAGGTCAAGCGTAGGTAGGGAGGCAACAATAGCATCATATCCAAGACTTGTTCATGGTGAATTTATCTCATGGGTAATAGGAACAACAATACCCTGTCCATTCTTTTCAAGTCCTCCTCCAGTATAGCCCATCTTACTGATCGAAACTTAGGACCCAATACCTTTAGTATGTTTTTCAAAGTGATTTGTGTGATATCACCTTGGTGGAAAATATATTTTGAATTCATCCTTGTTTTCCTTGTGAGGAAGGCCAAGTTTCTGTGAGACATCATTCTCTTTCTTCCTGTTTTCTTCATCATTGATGGATATTTTGAGTACATCAACATATCTTTTAGATTTTCCTTCATTTTCTTTCTCTAGTGGCGCTCTAACTTTTGAATTGTCTTTGGTGGGAATCTAACTCTTATCATAACCAATATCAATATTAATGAAGGGAGAACTTTTATAATTGATGATATCATCAAAGGTTTCAATACTATTTTCAAACTTCAAGATTCTATTAAACTTAATAGTTTTCTTCTCCAATTCCTTTCTTAACAAAACAATTTCAAATTCTAGTTTCTCACAATTTTCTTCCTTTTCCTTCAATTGGATTCTCATCACTTCTTCCATCCTTCTTGTCTTTTCTATTTGAACCTTTGGTTCATGATAGATTGTTCTATTTATTCAAGGCTTTGTGAAATTTTGTCTTTTGAATCACGATCATCTTCTTCATATTTTTGCAGCTGCTCTTTTTGTTTCAAATTCTTTTTGCCAAGATTTGTTATTTTTTTTAAGGCACACATGAGTTCTTCTTCAAGATCCACTTCCCCATATGTTTTGGCATTTTCCTCCTCTTTTGAATCCATCATTTTTTTCGCTTTGTCTTCATCAATATTTTATTTTATTTACATAAAGAGAGTTTCTTCTCTATCACTATTGAAACTGCTTTCTTTAGATGAGTCACTAACCCCTCTTGAGTAGAGACTCCTCTTCTTCTTAAGAGTTCTTCTTTTCATGTTTGTCCTATTTGTGGTTCTTTTTGTGGTGACAATTTTTTCTCTCTTTATTTATGTTATAATATTCTTCATGATCACTACTTTCATCCTTTGCATATGGACACTTAGCAGAAAAATGTCCTACTTTTCCACAATTAAAGTATTTAAAGGGAAGCTTAGCTTTCTATTTTCCAAATGTCTTTATGTGTTTTCTCATAGAATGTGTTTCCTCTGCATCTGATTCAAAGTTGAAACAATTGCTTGATTGTTTTTCTTTGTTCTTCATCTTCTTTGAGGATTTGAAAGATGATTCTTTATTTGATGACTTTTCTTTATCTTTCCTCATTTCATACATCATGAGGATCCCATGCAATTAATCCATTGTCAATATATCAAGATCCTTCATTTGTTCAATAGTGGAAATGTTGGCATCAAGTATTAAGGAGAGTTATCTTAAATAATTTTGTATAATCGTCAGTTCTTCAACTGTTTCACCAATTCCTCTAAAGGTGTTGAGAATTTCATCCACATGGAGGAGAAATGATGCAACATTTTATTCATATTTCATTTTCAAACTCTAAAACTATCTTCTATGAGTTTGTAGCTTGGATTTCTTAACCTTGTCATCTCCTTCATAGATGTTTTGAAAATTTTCCCAAATGTCCTTTTCTGATTTAAAATGCATTACCTTGAGAAACTTTGATTCTAACAGATTGCACAAGATGGAAGTCATGGATTTTTCATTATTTTCACTAGCCTGCTTTCTAGTCTGATCCCTTGGTGAAGATGTTGGATCTTTGTAACCGGTCACAACATATTTCCATATTGAAACAGAGAGCCATTAAATAGTTTTGCATCATTTTTCTCCAGACGGAATAGTTTGTTCCATCAAACAACGGATCCCTATTTGTGAAAACCCCTTCTTGTCTATCCATGTGTGCTACCAAGATCTACCTTCCAGTGGTTAAACTATTTTTTAAGGAACCTGCTCCGAAAAAAATTGTTTTTCACACTTATACTAACAGGGGGGGTTGAATCAGTATAAGAAAAATAAAAAAATCAAACTTACATCAACTATAGGAAAACAATAATATATGATATCTGTTAAACTATAGAACATGGAACACATGATTTACGTGAAAACCCTTTCGGGAGAAAACCACAAAATGTCTCTTTATAATTCTTTGTAGGAACCAACCTACTGTTATAAATATTTGTAGGCACCAACCTACTGGAGACACCAATTCCCACTAGTACAAACCCTAGTAGGCACCAACCTACTCTTACAGATCTTCATAGACACCAATCCCCACCTCTAAGCACAGACTTAGCAAGATATTCCATTCTCTTTGTTTGAGAGGCACAAACCTTCAAGTTAAAATTTAGTACATATAAATTCTCCAAAAGATGATAAAATCTGCATTGCCTTCACTAAGTCTTCTTACTACTTCTTCCTTCATCGAGTCAGACCAAAATTTTAATTTCCAAATGAAATTTATGGTAATATTCTCAAATATTGTTGTTTTTGGCCTCTTCCCAAGAATGACTTTGTATAGCATGCCATATATCTAATTTTACAAATTAGATTCTAAATTTCTTCTTGAGGTACTTCAGTATGACTCTTCGGATCTCTAAAAATTTCACAGAAAAAATGTTGTAGAGAAAATTCCAAGCTGACTTGTTTGAAATTGATTTCACGACCATTCAAAAACCCTAAATTCCACATGGTATATCTCAAAATGTATAGCAAAACAAAGTCCGATATTTTTAACTCATGCACTTCTGTATGTCTCCTTAGATCCTTCAAAATTTCATTTTCTGAAAAGTCCAAAAAAATAAGTTATAGAGGAAATGTCAACGTGACATATTTGAAACTGATTTAAATACTATTTTGAAATCCTAAATTCCACAGGGCATATATCAGAAACTATAGTGAACCAACATATGAATTTTTAACCACATGTACCCATAGATCTCTCCTTCATCTCCTAAAAAATTTATGGCTTGAAACGTCTCAAAAAATAAGTTATAGCAAAAATTCCAAACTGGATTTTTTGAAACTGATTTCAAGAAAATTCAAGAACCCTAACTTCCACAAGGAATGTCTCAAAACGTATAGAAAAATACTGTCTAAAATTTTAATTGCATGTACCCAGAGATATTGTATCTGTCTCTTTGAAATTTCATAGTCTGGAACATCCCAAAAAATAAGTTATAGCGAAAATGTCAAGCTGACCTGAAACTGATTTTGCGACTCTCACCTTTTGGAATGATATCCAATATTTGCTCATCCACTTCTTCAAATGTTATTACATTTTTCACCAACACACTTTCTCTCAATAATTTCTATTTTTATACTTTATCATAACCCTTTATGAAGAGACATGTTAATTCAAAAAGATGTGGCACCCATTAACTAAATAATTAATTCCCTTTTTTTATTTCTCTTTTCCAAATACCATGGGAAAATACATAGGAAAATACCATGGGCTTCCAAATCCATGAATTTGAAACCACCATTTCACTTTTTAATTTTTCATGTCCATCCGCTTTTTTAATATACTATTAAACCTAGATTCGGTGCTACTATGAATAGTAGTAATGATCAAGTTGAAAGGAGAAATAAAATACTTGTGATTTTGGTTATATTTGTCACCTAGGATCAAGGAAATATTGGAGTGTTTTATCTCCACATGATAGATTAGATCACTAGTTTGCAGCCAAAGGTGGATGTAGCAACAATATTGATGGTGGAGACCTTAGTCGAAAAATGTTTTGATTCCATCATGAAAAGGCATAAAAAAAGCTAAGTAGTGATTGGCCAAAAGAATTATGATGATAGTGAGAATACAACTACAAATGTATCATTAGGATTGATGTGGATTATTTTTATAAGCACATAGAGGCTAGTGGATGGAAAACATGCAGTTAATCACATGTAAATGGGTATATGGTTGTAAAACCATATTTAAGCTTGTTTATTGTTATACCAGTGTAAATTCTAGATATATATCTAGGTGTCAAAATTGAGGGGGGTTTACATGTTGTAATCTTGGATATCTAGTTAATAAACTTTGATGGGGGTAGTTATTTATCCGAAGTCAAGTTTAAAGGGGGAATATTGGGTTAATATTGACTTAATCAAAGAGTGATTAATTTAAACATTGATTCTATCAAATGATGGGTAGTTTATGACCATGGTATTTGACATAATGAAGCCTATTCAAAGGCTTGGTATACTCCACTATAAATCCCTTGAAATGGTTGGTGTTGGCTAAATTGACAATGGCTTGGTTGGCTTGGCCAAGGGATTAATGAATATATATCTTTGTGGTTGGTTTTCCTAGTAAACTCTTTCTAAGGCAATATTGGCTCTTGCATGTGTTTTTTATTTATCCTATTCTCTCACATGTTTTTTAATTCATTACATCCCCATCACTTGTTTATATTCAACAATAGCTCACACAACTTGAAAATGAAGAAAACATCCTTCACCATAGTCTCAACTAGTACCTCCAAGAGGAATCTCAATTTCCTCCACCTCTAATGCAAGCCACACCTTCCCATGATATTGAGGATAGTGATGCTCTATCATATACTTACAAGCATGCTCCTCATATTCTCTTGACACATCAATGCATTGGTCCAACTATCTATGTGTCAAGAAATCCTCCAACATGCAATGATAGTACTCAACTCAACTATACGACACACTAATTGGAAGAACATTAGTTAGGGTTCACACATCCCCTATCCTTTCCTTCAACATCCAATACTAGTCCAAGATCTGATCTTTCCCCCAACCATCACCATATGTTATTTGTCTAATATCACTCTCTTAGCGATGTTTCATTCTTGTATTGGGTGATCTCAATCTTTATGGTTTTGTCCAATAACGTTTCCAAAACCAATTCATGGAAAACTTAATCCTAGTTACAACCTAATGTTGATGCTCCTATTACAACACATAAGTATCTAGTTTGTCGACTTCCCTATTCCATCCATTCAGTTACCTACACTACATACACCATCCCACATATAGAAACTTGTAAGAAAATCTACCCTACTCTCATCCAGGAAGAAACAACTAGTTCACCTTATGCTTTAGATATGCCAAGCCATAAATTATATGGCCCTATGGTAAAGCTCATGCATTCCAATGCCTTTTCTCTACACCAATCGTTAGAGAAGCTCACCAACCATGGTCCAATTCTTCTTCTTAGAATCCCACCAACATATAATTATCCTTATAATATATATACACACACACACACACACACATATATATATATATATATATATATATATATATATATATATATATATATATATATTCAATAGGTATTTTGTGCTCCCCATCTATATAAATTCCAACACACGACAACCACTCTTTCCAACTCCTCCATAATATTCATGTTTTCCACTATAATTTTCTTCTCCTCACATATGTATTTAAAGTGTCTAACAAAAATATTTTGCATTTATACCTAGCATATTCAAATCCTTATTCATCAACACACCACTAAGCCATAAGTCAAAATGAAAGCATGTCATCTTAAACCAAGAGGCACAAGCAGAAATGCTTGTCCATTTAACTAGAAGGATTTGATATACCCAGAGGTGACACATATAGAGTTCATGCCTTCTTTATTGTTAATACTTTGTTAATTATTGTATGTGCGTCCATCTAGGTATATTTTAATCACTTCACGGTCAACTCTGCGTTGACTTGTAATTAGTTAATCAAGCATTTTTTTTTTGCTATGGCTAAACATTAGGATTGTAAAAATCATGTTTTTTTGGTTTTTTTTTTGGAATGATTTTTCTTGCGTCTCATTGAATGCAGGTGTGAGGTGACTTTTATTTTCTAATTTATCTTATTATAAACTATATTTTTTTAATTATATAAAAATGTTTAACGCTTTTGGCAAGGGTACAACTGCGTATTTTCTTGGGAATGTTGGTGTATTAAATTGTTGGGCCAGTGAATCATGGTTGGTCTGAGTGGCTTGGGTTTGGGTGATGTTACGTGTCATTTGGAACCCTGGTGTATTCAATTGTCTGATCATCAAATCATAGGAGACACAAAGTATTAGATTCTCTTATTAGCAAATGGCCAGTGTCGTGAATGTTTTTCATCTGGGTGGTATTACGTGTCGTTGTTGAAGTAGGGGTGTCATATTTCTTATGTAATAGTGGAGATATAGTATTTATTTGAGGTTGAGTAGGAGTCTTATTGTACCTGCAGATGGCTACGGAAGGTTTATTTCACGTCATGTGAAGCATTGGAATATGAGATGGGCTTGATGTTATGTGAGACATTGAGTTTCATTGTGGGTGTGTTGAAATCGTAATATTGGTTTTGCAAAGTGGGTTGAACTACCATTGTTGTTAGTATGTTGAGTCACACTTGTTGGTGTATCAGATTATCTAGTGGAGTAAATCATCCAAAGTGTTGCCATGGTGAAAAACTCTATAGCCTACCATCGCTATCAATATGTTGGTCAGGATCTATTTCTTAGTTTTTCATTTTTTTTATGAAAGACATTGTCGGTCTGTTCAACTGGTAACCTGGGTTTTGCAGAGTGCCATAGGTTGTAGTTGTTGTGAGTGCATCAGGTCGGGCTTGCAGGTGTATTGGATTCTCTGGTCGATGAAATTGTTCACGACATGAATGTTTTGGATTTGGGTAATGCCACTTATCCTTGTTGATTTGTGTGCCGGTGCAAAGTGCTATAGGCTACCATCACTGTGAGTACCTTGGTCTAGGATTCTTGGTTTCTTTAGTTTTTTGATTTTTCATTAAAGAGAATAGATCAGTTTTGTATACCTTATTAGATAT
>JASDQU010308990.1:64810-78230 GCA_032191745.1 Picea mariana | reverse complement strand
AAAATCATTATTAGAAAATATAATAAAGTTAAGAATTTTTTAATAAATTTTATTTATATATGTTTAGACTATAAAATAAAGTTAAATCCCCCCCCCTCCTGAGAGTTACCGAACATGTTAATTGCATAACTTCGCCATAAAAAGGTGGATTTTCGCCCATGAATAGTCGAAACGATTGAGGCGAAGTCTAGAATGCATCCATGGAATTCTCTTTGGAAAATCAGCCCATAATTTCGGTGGCATGTCCCAGAGCGACGGGGACTCATTACTGGCCTGACAAGCATGCATCAGAAGGAGGCCTAATTGGGGGCCTCCGAGGCCAAATTGGGTCGGGTGAGGAAAACGCATTGTAGCTACATGTATGAAGTCATGCAAAAACATGTCAATGCTAGTGTCCAGTCGAGAATTTTACCCCAACTTCAAATTTTTCCCCTAATCAGTCACCCATCCGACTCCTTCCGTGTACCTTATCGGGGCCATATCTTACTCATCCGGAGTCGGATTTGCACCAAACGAAAGGTAGAGGAAAGGTAGCAGATAGAGATACAACACGGGAACATTAAATAATAGTTTTTTGGCTATTTGGTATAGGGTAAGATCCTCTCAAGGTTCAGGCCCAAGGTGTCCCTTCACCAAAACAAGCCCAAATCGAAGCCATGCTTCAACCAGCTCATAGGAAAACTTATAGGAAGAAAAGGGGGGGCATAATCAGGTCTGAAAAGTGCCTGAACAATGGGCATTTCCTTACTTGCAATGACCAAAGCCCAAAGGCCCCTTGCCCTCCTAAGCAACTCAACAAATTTCCCACACCTTGGGGCTTCATCCTGGTGAATCCGACAGCCATGGATGGTTGGGAATTGTCCTAAGCCACCTCACCTACAGTGGAAAAATATGGCAGCAGTCAAAGAGAGTTTGGGATGGAAAAAATCCCAAGGCAAATGGTGATGTGGCATATTAAGTTTTTTCATTTTATGAAAAATGACTTTTTGTAATATGAACTCTTGCATGATTTACTTTTTGGCATATATACATTGTAATTAAGAGGTCAAATCAGATTTGATTTGATCCCTTTTGGATAAGATTCTCTTTTAGGATAATGTTACTTTTTGTAAAAAGACAAAAATACTTTAGGGTTGGTCCACTTGTCACTTTTAAAAAAGTGACAAGTGTCTTGTGAGCTAACCCTAAGCCTTCGCCTCTTCTTTATAAATAAGACGGTTGACATTGTAAAAAAAAGGAGGATGAATATAGTAACAAAGCTCTGCTGAAATTTCTCAAGACTCTTTGTGTGTGTGATACTTGTTAGATTTTAGTTTTTGGATGTGTCATTTGTTGGTTAAGGGTTGAGGGGTAGGGGTAAATGCTTGTTATGTTAGCTATCTCCAAAGGGATTGGTTAGCTAGGTGTTTGTTGTTGCTTCCTTGGGTTTAATTTGCTTACTTTCATCTTCTAATAGCTTGGTTTAACTTGTTTAATGTGTTTTAGTGCAGATTTTCCGAAGTACTCAATTGTTTTCAGCCTTAGCTAGTGGTTGGGAGTCCTAGGGCCCCTTAGGAAAACCCTCAAATAGGCCCATTAGTTGGATGTTCATACTTGTTTTCTTTATATTTTGATTCATGTATATTTCTATTATGTTTTCTTACCATTAACCTTGCTGTCCCAAATAGGAAAATTGGTCATTTTGGTCAATTCACCCCTACGAGACAACCATCTTAGTTGGATGTTATATACTTTTTATGTGTAAATTTATGTTACATTAATTCAATTTTTAATACATAAATACTGAAATTTCGTTGTTTGCCTGCAAGGACATAACCGATCACCTATTCTGCTTCCCCTAAGCAGTTGGGGATCACTTAAAGGCCTATTTGAGGCAAAGGGGCCAACAGGGAAGCAAATAAAAACATCCATTTTGATCGGTAAATCTACCCAATCACTCTCATATTCACTTTACATATCAGTTACACTCATTCCAAAAATTTTGGCACACATACCAATGTTGATATGCTTAATTTGTGTAGATAACTTGAATAGTTTACTTGTGAATTTATGTGAAAAAAATATGATCTATACTTGCGTAGATAACCATCACACTTTCTATATTTCAAACACTAAACTTACAATCTCCATACAAGGAATTAGTTGGGGCTTTCATGCACATGGCGACCTTGCCCCTCACAAAGAGCCTCAACCCATTCCTTTGGGTTGAATAGTGTAATCATTATTTGTAATTATCTAATCTTGCCATATTTCCATTGTATCATTTTTCAATCACTAATCTATAGGTGGCTGCCCCTAAAGGGGCCATACAAAAACCGACAAGCTAAATACACACAAAAAGCCACATGAATACTTGAAAACAATTCAAGGGTCCACCCCATACACTCAAAAAAAAACTTATACTATTTAGATACATACATACACATATTATTTAGCCATGACATATACGTCACCTACTTATTTACTTGTTTTCTGTATATAAGTTTTTTTTAAATAGATTTCAAATTCAGTAACCAGGAGGCACGCTTGTGAAAGCAAGACGTGACCTTGCCACATGGATGGCCTGGTATTTCATTTCAAGCAATTTCAATTTTGTAGGATACTAAGAGTCAAAGCCAGGGAGTCTTCATCAGGATCCCCTCAGAAGTTGTCTAGTTAGTACAAGTCAAGTGGTCTTTCCTTAGTACGACACGGTGAAGGAGTTGATTAGCTTAGCTTGGTTGGAATGCTACTCTGCTTGGGTAAGCTTAGCTAAAACTCCCTTTAGGGGGGTCTTGGGCCTCTTCCATTTCGTAGGTATCCTTCTTCCATCCAAGCGACTTTAAGAGCCCGAAAGAACTAGTGACGATAAGTGGCTAATCCCTGCTTCTCTGAACTACATGGGGCACTCTTCAACCTAACCACCATGGTCTACTAGGACTTCTCTTCTTATACTAGTTGGCACAGTTCCGGGATGTGTTTTCATGATCGGAATAACCTTCAAAACAATGTGGTAGCCAAGGCGCATGATAAAAACTAAAAATTGACCAATAAAATACTTTTAAAGTCAACCTTTCGTCAGTCCACCTTTCACCCACGAACCAAAATTTGGAGTTGTGAATACTTTCCCTTATATCATAGTTGTAACAACTTGTAATAAGGCTATTCATCCCCTCTTACAACCCCCTTTTTTATTTAACAATATTTCAGGATCACTTCCCGGGTCACCCTGGGGGGTATCAAGCCATTCTGGGCTTGTTTCCATATCTTAAAAGTTTTGAACAACTTGCTGTTCGCAATTTACAGCCATTTAAAAGGAATTGGATGTAGATTTAAGCTCACTTTTCACCCTTGTTTTGCACTTTTTTACTTGAGGCATCCATTGGTTAATTACCCAGGACACCGGTTTACCCTAGGGACCCATTCCGGGCCATTTTCCAATGCTTTAAGGGAGTGAACAACTCACTGTTCGCTTTATTTAGTTCGCTGTCCAAAAATTAGTGAGCTTATTTTCATCCTATTGTCCATAATTTTCACCCGCCCAGGCCATTTTGGCCATCTGGGAACCTGAGGGAGTACAACACCCAGGGTGGGTGGTCCTGACAAAGACTTCTTGTAAGTATTTCACCTCTCTTTTTTCCCCTTCATTACCACCTCAGGTGAAGGACCACTTGAGGTATGGGTAGTCTATGCCTCGTGCTGAGCTATCAAAGAGGCTGTAGCCAGCTTCACAGTCGGATAGGTCGGATCTTCCCCAACGGACAGATTTTTCTTATAACACCTGCCTTTTTCTGACGACCATACTGGGGACTTTGCAAACCTCTTTAGATTTTCTTGTATCCCAAGCTTATACTGGGCGTTGGACCCAAATTATTTGCGGTCCTTTTCCCGCTTGTTGAAAAAATTTTGTGGCAAGGTCTTTCAGTAACCCTTTGGAATTTTCTTTGGTGCTTGTTATAGTTTAGTTCCCTTGTAGTTTTCGTTGCATCTGGGAGCCATAAATACCATTGAGTCTTCCTTTCATTTTACCTTGTCAGTCTCTGTTTCTACTTGTTCAAACTCACCTGGGAAGTTATAAATCTATCATACCTTACCTTCCACTTCAAGAAGAACGAAAAAAAAGCTTTGTTTATAGTTGGGTTAATCTACATCATTTCAGAAAGAGTAAGATTGTTGGTGATACATCTCTTGTACTCAAAGTACTTACTTGATCCCCTTGCAAGCTGGCAGGGCAAAAGTATCCTAAGACTAGGGAAACAGTGTCCCCCAAGATTACAAGAAGTCAAAGTTTGCGAAAGAAAACAAGTGGTGAGACACATACACTTGGAAAACTAGGGAAATGCGTTACCTCTGCAGTGCGATTTGAGTCACCCTCTTCCTCTTCTCCTATTCAAAGCCCCTTACTAAAGAAAGATTTAGTTAATCCAACAACAATTATTAATCCTAAGTTTGTTTCTCCCATCGTTTCAACAACTGTTGTTGTTCCTCCCATAGTTGTTCCAATGGAAATGCCATGGCAACTCGGGACTCCTTTGTGGTTGGCTAGACCTCTTCATGAAATGCCTGCAGATGCCCCAAATAGGCTTCCTAAGTTTATTGGCACTGGTACATTGAGTGCTAAAGAAAATATACAAAACTTCTATGATCCATTAACGCTTATGGACATAACAATTCTCGATGTCATCATTAGAATTTTTTTAAGAACCTTTGAGGGTGAAGCAACGAGATGATATCGCTTGCTTCCTAATGATAGTATCCCATATTGGGACACTATGATCCAAGAATTCAAGAAACATTTCCAAGGGGTGGATGATGTGGCCTCCCTCCTTAGGGATTTCACAACTATCTCCATCCATGAGGGTGAGCAAATCTGGAATTTTAATCAACGCTTTACCTCGACCTTGAATAGGATCCCAACTGCTTCCCAACCATTTGGGAATAATTTGTTCCATACATGACCGTTATGAATTTGAATGTAAAGTATATATTGAAAGATAAATCAATACAAACTTTAGATGCGGCCAAGACTAGCACCTTGGAAATTGAAAGAAACATGGAGGAATCCAGTATGATTCCCTCACCTTTAGCACAACCCTGTTTTAACGGGAGGCCTAGGAATGAGGTACCTCAAAACGAGGGTCCTTGGTATGAACCTGCACCTGCCCAGACTTCGAGGATTGAAGAAAGGGAAAGTTTGGAAACACTCAAGTTATTAATGAACATGAACAACCAAATACTTTCTCTTAATCGAAAGGTGAATGACTTGCAGTTTTCTGCTCCTCTGAGGCCAAGACCTCCTTTCCCTCCTACTCCTCCTCCTAGGCAACATGCTGCTAAAGTGGATTGGTGTCACTTTTTCCAAGACTTCCATGATCCCGAGTATTGTTACTCGTATACACGTCACATGGAATTGTCTAAAAACGACAAATCCCCTCTACCTCTAGTAAAAAACAAGCTTTCTTTCACTTCCCAAAATGACCAAGTTAACATGGAAGACTCTATTCCCTACGATGGTGATCCTCTTTCTTTCGGAAGATTTGTTTTAGAAACTAGGAGTCAGGCCCCTAAAACCACTCTGCAAGTGGTGGAAGAGGCCAAAAGCAATCCCAAGGACAATGAAAAGTCAAAACTTCCCACGAATGGTAGATTACTTCCCCTACTAGGAACAGGGTTCCATGGACCCTAAATAAGGTAAATGTAATGTGCCCGACCATCAACCCCACTGTCGGGCAACACTACTATGCAGAAACATTCTCATACTTATATATATAACATGTATCATATCAAATTAACACATTTAACAAAACAATAGAGAATAATCACATGATTACTGCTAACATACAGAAATAATGGAATTAACAGTAATTCATAATTGCAATGGAATACATGATAATATTACAAGTATCACATACATGCATTTTTATTTAAATTAAACACATAATAATACTTATCATTGAAACTATAGTAACTCCACCAACTACATGCAGACCTTCCATGAACCTCCTAGCCTTAGACCACGCTACTCATCACGCTCAGCAGTGGGTCACCCCTGAGCTAGGACCAAGCTCCACCCTGGGCAAGGGAATCCTAGACTAGGTTGAGGTTACAGGAAAACTGCACAGAGCAACTGGAAGGATTCTCTCCAGGAGCCTTCTTATGCCCACTACTCACGGACTCTCATTCCCCACATGCCTGTTCCACCCAGGAGTATACACCTTCAAAAGCACAGTCCATCGGTGCTTCACCTCCCTTTCTAGGTCTCGGCAACAGGCCAAATCAAGAATTCTCAGAGCTTCGTAGCTGGTGCTAGACTCTCTTTGGGAGAAAACTGCTTCCTAGCAGGCTCTCTCACCTAGAGAGAGGTGCTCAGAGGCCTGACAACCTGCATCTTCTACCACGGGCATGAAAACCCACTTCTTCAGCACACTCTTCAGCTCAATTCCAATCGGATGAGGGAAAATGCAATAGCATCAGCACCCAGTTGACACAAGCATAATGACCACAATAGAAAATGAGCATAGGCCCGAAAATGGCAATGGCCAGACACTAAGACACATCACACTCAGGCAATTACCCAGGTGTAGGGTTCCACAGAAGACATAGTCATTTAACGGATTTTGGGTCTCTAGTGTGTGCGTGAATATTTACAAAGGTTGAATACATATGCCATGGGATTCACGGGAATACACCGGTCGGCTTCACGTTTCTCGCTTTCAGGATGCGTGACAAGAAATTTAATCAGAGGTCGATCACAAAGGTCTCATGGTTTTAGACGGAGGATCAGGAAAACTGGCAGAACCAACCCCCAACTCAGCTGATGCTTCATCTTTTAACCACATGCACCCAGGTTGACACTTGTTTACTTGGATCTGCATGCGTTCCCTTTTGCACACATTGGATATGCATGCGTTGCCTCTCCCGAGACTTAGGATAAAAACATGTTTGTCACAAAGATTTGGAATAATAATAAAGTATCATTCTCAAGGACTTAAGCCCCTAAGCTTAGCCCCTCTTTCCAACCTTTCATCCCCTTTTCCCTTAACTACCTTGTGGAAGCTTAGTCCCCCATCACTCTTTCTTCGTAGTCGGTCTGCACACATCGATGTTTAATCTTTATTAATGTTCTGCATAATTACATATACAAAAACAAGCTCCTGGCCTTTAACACTTAGGCTCTCTGGCCTAATAAACACATAATCCCACTAGCTTATCAATACTCGGCTCACTAGCCTACAAAATATGATTTACAATTCATAAACATGATTTACAATTCATAGACATGATTACAACAGGGCTTGTCCTTGGGGATATTACAATCCCCTCCCCTTATTTTTGCATTGTCCTCAGTGCAACGTTTACACAACATCAACAAGATTTTCAAAATCTTAAAAAATATGTGGATATTCTGCCCGCATAGCATATTCATGTTCCCAAGTCATGTCCTCAGGACCGTACTAGGTCCATTAGACCTTTACAATCCCTATGGCTTGATTCTGGAGATGTTTTCTTTTCCGATCCAATATGCGCACAAGATGCACTTACAGGACACCTTCTTGTTCCACCTGAATCACATTCCAATCAATTGCATGATTAACATCAGGTATATATTTCTTAAGAAATGAAACATGAAACACATTATGTACAGTCATGGATGCAAGTAATGCAAGCATATATGCAACTAGTCCAATCCTTTCTAGGATTTCAAATGGCCCACAAAATCTGGCTTCCAACTTGGCACAATTTCCCAGCTTCAGGGAACTTCTATTGGCTTTTACTTTCAGGAAAACATGGTCACCCACTTTAAACTCTCAGTGGGTTCTGTTCTTATCATCCCAACTACTTCTCTGTCAGCTGGATTATCCCATCTTGCTGGAGTATTGCACTTTCTGCCATAAAGTGCTTCAAATGGGCTCATCTTCAATGATGCTTGATACCCATTGTTGTAGGCAAATTCTACCAAGTGTAGGTAGTCTTCCCATTTGGATGGGTTGTCCATAACATACATCCTTAGTATGTCTTCTATTACTCAATTCACCCACTTTGTCTACCCATCCGACTGAGAATGATAGGCTGTACTAAAGTTCAGATTCGTTCTGAACCCCTTGAATAACCCTTTCCAGAAAGTTGAGGTAAATTTCAGGTCCCTTTCAGACACAATTGTCTTGGGAATACCATGCAATCATTCTATTTCCCTCATAAAAATATCATCAATGCTAGTTGCCTTGTGAGTAGTCTTTAGCAGAATAAAATGTGCGACTTTTGTAAGCTTTTCCACCACCACCATGATTGAATCATGTTGCTTGCCTGTTATGGTCAATCTTGTGATGAAATCCATTGTCACCACTTCCCACTTCCACTCTGGAATGGGTAAAGGCTGTAGCAACCCTGTTGGGTGTCTGTGCTCAACTTTAACCTTCTGGCACTCCATACATATGGCAATGTATTCTGCAATCTCTTTCTTCATACCTAGCCAAAAGTAATGGCTCTTGACTTCTGCCACAGTTTTCTCATATCCAGGGTGCACAACATAAGGTACATTATGTATTTCATTCAAAATACTAAGTTTCAAGTCATCTACATTAGGTACATAAATACTATTCTTGTACATAAGTGTTCCATCAGCTTCCAATTTATAATTCTCCACTTGCTATGGCATCTTACCTTGCAGTAGTTTTGCTACCAAATCCCTGTACCGCAAATCTGCATTTGCAGCTTCCAAAATTCTATTTTTAATATCATTTTGATACATGCTAATGGTTGTAGCATGTAATTCGTGTACTCTCCAGCTGAGTGCATCAACCACTTTATTCTCCCTCTCTTTGATATGCTTGATATCAAATTCGTACTCACAGAGAAACTCCAACCACCTACTATGTCTAGCATTCAAGGTTGGTTGATCAAACAAATACTTCAGACCGTTATGGTCTGTCCTTAGTTTGAACCTCCTTCCCATGAGGTAATGCCTCCATTTATTTAGAGCATGTACTATGAATGCCAACTCCAAATCATGAGTTGCATAGTTCCTTTCATGCTCTTTCAACTTTCTGGATTCATAACAGATTACAAATCCATTCTGACTGAGGACTCCTCTGAGTCCTTCTTTGCATGCATCTGTGAACAATACATATTCTTCATTCAGATTTGTAATCCTCAGGATTGGAGCACTGGTTAATAATTGCTTTGATTGCTGGAAGCTTCCCTCACAATATTCTGTCCACTGAAACTTCTTCTCCTTCCTTTGCAAGGAAGTGATAGGGTGAGCTATCCTCGAGAACCCTGCGATAAACCTTCTGTAATAACCAGCTAGACCAATAAAGGATCCGACTTCCATCACGTTCTTTGGTGCTGACCATTCTCTGATGGCCTCAATATTCTCAGGATCTACATCTATCCCATCCTTCGAAATAATATGCCCCAAGTAATGGATCTTCTCCTGATAAAACAAGCACTTGCTCAACTTGGCATACAGTTGGTGCTCTCTTAGCACCTGTAACACCATCCTAATATGCTTCTCATGCTCTTCCTATGACTTGGAATACACCAGAATATCATCCATGAATACTATGACAAACTTGTCTAGATAGTCCCTGAATACACCATTCATTAGGCACATAAAAGTAGCGGGTGCGTTTGACAGCCCAAACAACACCACTGTGAACTCGTAATGATCATACCTTGTTCTAAAGGTGGTCTTGCTGATGTCTTCATCCTTTATCCTTACCTGGTGATATCTTGACCTGAGGTCTATCTTCTAAACTATCTTTGCATCCTTCAACTGATTGAAGAGGTTATCAATCCTTGGCAGAGGATATTTTTTCTTTACATTTACTTTGTCCAAATGTCTGAAATCAATACACAATCTCGATGTCCCATCTTTCTTCTTCATGAACAGGACTGGGGCACCCCAAGGTGACACACTTGGGCTTATATACCCCTTCTTCAGAAGCTCTTCAAGATGCAATTGTAGTTCTTTCAGCTCTGGCGTACTCATTCTGTAAGGAGATTTTGACACTGGAGCTTCTCCAGGCATCAAGTTTACAGAGAAGTCAATATATCTCTTTAGTGGTAGTCCGGGTACCTCCTGAAATACATCTTCAAACTCCTTTAATACCGCATGATCTCCAATCTTTGATACTTTATCCTTAGGTGCTTCCTCCACATGGGTTGCAAATAATTGAGAGCCTTTCCTGTAGCACTTCTTCAGTTGCATTGCTGAGATTTATCTGACAACAAAAACTCTAGGAATTCCTTGGACTGTTTTCCAATTTCCTTCCTCATCCAGGCAAGTGAATTCCTTGTTATGACAGTCGAAGATGGCATGGTGGTGGTCCAACCAGTCCATCCTAATTATACATTCATAAGAACCTAAAGGAAGAATGTTTAATTCAACCTTTGTGCTTAGTCCATTCATGTCCACTGGGCAAAACTTAACTAACTCAGTGACTTTCCTCTTGGTTCCTGTAGCCACCTACACTAACCAAGAATTTTCATGTTTGCTTCTCGACAATTGCAAACTTTCCACCACTCTAGGATCTATATAACTATGGATAGCCCCTGAATCAATTAAAATAGTAAAGGCATGGTTGTTGATCATAACTTCCACTTCAATCATGTGCGATTGATATTCATCTTGCTTGTTGTCGAGGGCTGCGTAGATCCTTGGCATTCGCCTGCCCATGTCCTTCACTGTTTTATCTTGTTGAACATTATGGACAACTCTCACTTTGCCATTTTTGTGGGGACAATCTCTGTACTTGTGGTTCCCCTGACAGCCCCAACACTGAATGGGCATCTGTCTTGGCCTTTGTTCCCCTACGTCAGCCATTCTTGGATCTCTAAATGATGGTTGTCCTTGAGGACTGTGTCTGAAAAAGGGTGGCTTAGTTCCCTTCTTCCTCTGATCCATCCGAAATTTCTTCTTATCTTCCCAAGCCTTCCAGAAGGTAGGCTTCTCTCTTTTCTTCTCATATAATCATTTCTCTCTTCTTATAGTTTCTTCCATAGTCTTAGGGTCATCATACTGAATCTTGTCCCCAATGGAAGGTGGCATTCCACTCAGATACCTTTGAATCTTTATAGTCTCATCTTTAATGAATGGAACATACTTCAGCAATTCCAAAAACCTTCATTCATATTCATCAATGGTCATGCTGCCCAACTTGAGTTCAAAGAACTCTTTCATATTTCTGTCGTAGTATATTTTAGTCAAGTATTTCTTCTTGAAATACCTCTTGAATTATTTCCAAGTGATATCTTTCTCTCTAACGTGTTGCACCTGCACAAGTTGATCCCACCACATGGATGCTTTTCCTTTCAATTGATACATCACAATTATTCCTTCTACATGAGAGAAATAATTGTGCAATTGGAAATATTTCCTCATGCCAAGCAACCATGTTTTGACATCTTCCTCCTTATGTTCTCCATCGAACGTAGGAGGATTAATATTGTTCATTTCTCCATTTAGTTCATCCACTCTAGATCTCATGTGCTTTCTGGTAGGAGATGGGCTTGAACTACTGTGTGCCCTCCTCTTGGAGTGACCTTGGGAGTGATGATGGTGTCTACCAACACTTCTTGATCTTCTTCCCTCAAAAGTCTGGTGACTCCTTGTTTTTCTCGAGTCTCTCTCCTTGTCAAACTTCTTTTCTATTCTCTCCAAACTCTTCATTAACTTTAAGTTGAATTCTCCTTCCTGTTCCTTAGCTTTCATGAGATTTATGCTATCTGCTCAGTGATTTTGGGCATCTTTCTGTAATCGTTCAATGATTTTCATCATATTCCCTTCCTTATCTATTTGTTCTCCATGCCCATTGGAGTTCGACCCTTCAACTCCCAAATGAACATCCATTCCTTTTGCTTCATTCTCTGAACTGGAAGAATTCTATGTCTCCTTGATTTCTTGCACTCAGTGGCAACTCTATTCGCTTATGGCACTCGTTAAACTTCTGCAACACAATGTGCAGACAACCAAAATTTGTCAGGTCATCATTCCTTAACAAATCCCACATCATTCATAAACAAATCTGATTCAATAAAATGTTCAGTTTTCATTCTCCGTGATTCTTGTTCAATCAAGAATTTTTGTAGATTTCTTCTTTCGGAGCTCTGCTTTGCTAAGTTTAGGGGAACTAATCCCTTTCTGTAAGTTCCCCAACCCACGCAACCATGGGTCATGACCAAGTGCTAGATCAATAAGCGCGCACTAGGGCCTTTGGCCTTCGGCCTTCGGCTTCAAAATATTTCCAAGAATAACACAACAGTCACTCAGAGTTCCGAGTTAATGAACTCACGCAGTAGGGTGGATTAATAGTCCACTTCTACCCAACATCCTACGACTGACACTCACTATGTAACCTCGGGCATCTGAGTTTCGGGACTATGGGACTTTGGAAGATTTCATATCTGCACACCCTGAACCATTAATATCTGAACACTTCCACATCACCTCAGGTGACGTTATTATGTTACATCACTTAATGTTTTCCTAATTGTAGGGGCATGCAACAGTGGTTTGGAGTAACCCACCTTTCATCTCGCAATTCTCCTGGCGCTGACACGTAACCCCTCAGTGAAACCGCAGTTTGGATTGCGAGACCACCTTGGAGAATTATCTTCCATGCAACTTGGGTCCCCGCAATGTCACCTTGTTGTTGATCTTGATGTATCATGATCAACGTCACTGTGGGTCCTCTGACTTTTAACTACGTTACATAACCTCGGCCCTACTAACCCTACTGATACAAGATGCCACGTGATAGCATACTAGAAATTGATATGTGGCCCATTCAGATGGGTGACACTTGTCATGTTCCAAATTCCATTTCAACCTTCCATGGTTCGGAATCCACTTACACTTGTCACACAACCCATGTGTAAACATCACCTCCAGGTGATGTCATTATGACTCACCACTTTGTCTCTTCGAGCTTCGGGAGTTTCAACTCCTCCACCCTCGCTTTTGCTCGAAGCGATTTCTCCCGGAGTTCACGATCTACCGACGCATTTCCTTTGCAATCAGAGAGTTGCAATCTACTTCAGGACTTCGGGAGTTTGTGCCTCAGCACATTCCACTTCTCCCATTTGTTGAACTTTGAAAAGCATCTAGGATAACCTTACTGCACCTTCTCCAAATCTGACGGTCGTAAAGGACTCTCCTTTTTCCCAAACAGATCCTACGGCTCCAACACCACAAGTGTTGAGTGCTCTCTCTCTGTGGTCAAATACCATGCCAACTACTATTTTATTCTACCGCTACTCCTACTGAGCTTTGTAACATGACAAAGTAACCCCTTGACACTCAGAAACATTCCAAGGTTCAAAATTGGTTCCATACGAACACCATTTCCACTCGAAACCTTGGGTCCAAAGACCACTTATCCGACCCACCCAGGCTCAACGTTGAAACCATGGCTCTGATACCATATTGTAACATCCCCGA
>JASDQU010308990.1:45027-60908 GCA_032191745.1 Picea mariana | reverse complement strand
TGGATGTTTCCCCGTAGGGGTTTTACCACGTGAAAACATTGGTGTGTTGATCTTTGATCTGGTTATGTGAGTGGTTACTGAAGGTGTTCGTCCTCTGTTGGAATACCCGTGTTGTCGAACAAGTTCCTCTTTCCAAAGAGTCCACTTCTCAACCTAGGGAAGCATATGATGTTATTGATTTAGACCTTGCAGTTCCTCCTTTCTATATCTCAGTTTTGATTTGTCATTTTGTGCTCCATAACTGTGTCACTAACACATGAGTGAGGCACAATGTCATTCCCCTTTGAGTCATGAGAATATTGTGTCTTGAATGTAAAGGCCCATGTAAATACCTATTAGCTTTGGATTCTAGGACTATAGAAACCATCGGTTACATCAAGGACTTATCCATTACTTACGACCAAGCTCGAGAGGTGAGCATGCTCATAAACGTGATTGTAGTAGATATACCTGAAGCATATGGCATTCTTTTAGGGAGGGAGTGGTCCACCAAAGTAAAAAAGGGTCGTTACTTCATGGAGGGAACCCACTTCACCTTTCCCCATAAGGGTGTTGAAGTTGTCATTAGGAGGGAACCAAAGTATTGAAAGCAGGTTTACCCGCTTCCTATAATATGAAACATGTGTCTTCTCAAGATATAGGTATGGGTACATATACTGTGTTATGTGAGGAATATGCACATGTCCCTCCTTCTGAGTTGGAAGAAATGGTGTGGAGTATGGATTTTGATAGTGCTAAATCCAAGCACGGATCTAGGGCTGGGGTCCTTTTGTGTGATTCCAAGGGGAAGGTAGTCCCTTTATCATTTTGATTAGAATTCCCTAACACTAATAATATGGTTGAATATGAAGCCTTAGTTCAAGGCCTCCAAAAGGCCTTAGAATTAGGAATACGCCATTTTTTGGTAAGAAAAGATTTTGAATTGGTTGTGAATCAAATTAGAGATAAATATGAATTTCACAACCCACGCCTCAAACAATACCACTGAAGGGCTAGGGAACTTATTGAGAAGTTCTTATATTTCAACATTCAAGCCGTACCTAGGGCCACAAACCACGTAGCTGATACTTTGGCCTTGGCTGGTTCTTGTTTCACTTCGGATTTCGTAAGGTCTATCGAAGATATAAAAGTCCAAATTTTACATAGACCCGCATTACCTGATAATTTCGACTCTTGGCAAGTTTTTGATACTGACGAACAAATCTATATATTCCTCCAAAACCAGGAGGAATTCAAATATTTACATATCAGCCATGAGTTGGAAGAGGAAACCGGGAACATAATCCGATTGAAGACTAATAAGATTCCCCCTTGGTTTGTCTGTACTAGAATCCATGTTTGATTCCAATGATGCTACTACTTATGCACCTAGTATTGACAGTGAATTTGTTAGAAAGGTGCGAGAAGCCATCCCTATTAACCTGCGAACTGAGAAAGATCCAAAATTGGTCTATATAGGTTCACAGTGTTCCCCTTCTGAGATCGCTCAATTCATGGAACTCTTAACCAAGTTCAAGGATGTTTTTGCTTGGTCCTACGAAGACCTCAAGGTTTTTGATATGCAGGAGATATTCCATGCCATACCCATAATCTTTGATTCAAAACCTTACAGGAAGAGACAAAGAAAGAATAACCCTACTTTGTAACAAACGATTAAAGCTGAATTGAACAAGATGGAAGCATTCAGGGTCATTTACCATGACTGTTACTCACAATGGGTATCTAATTTGGTTCTCGTTAGGAAGAAAACTGGAGATATTCATTTGTGTGTCGACTTTCAACATTTGAATAGGGTTTCCCTAAAAGACAACTACCCGGTCCCACCTATGGAAGAGATTCTCCAACAAGTCTTCGGGTCTCAAATGATGTCCCTTTTAGATGGGTTCTAAGGTTACAATCAGATATCCCTCAAGCCTTCTAATAGTCATAAAACCACCTTCACTACTCATTGGGGCACGTATGCATATAATAATATGCCTTTTGTATTTATTAATGATAGGAACACCTTTCAACATGCCATGGCCATTGATTTCAAAGGCTTATTGGGTAATATCATTGTTGTCTACTTCGATGACCTCACAGTCTTTTCCAAAGAACAGAGTAGTCACTTTGATCACCTCAGGAATGTTCTCCTTAGATGTCATAAAATTGGCATATCTTTAAATCCTAAGAAGACCATTTTCGGTGTTATGGAGGGAAAACTTTTGGGTCACATCATCTCTCGAGAAGGTGTCAAAGTTGATCCCGGGAGAGTGGTAGAAACCAAAAATCTTCTCTTACCCACTAATAAAAAAGAAATGCAATCTTTCTTTGGAAAGATAAACTTCCTGAGACACTTCATTCCTGATTTTGCTCAAGTAGTTAAACCTCTAAATCAACTTATGAAGAAGGAAATTTGGTTCAAATGGGACCCCCCTACCCGTCAAGATTTTGAATCCATTAAGGAAGACATTGCTTCTGCCCCTCTGTTAATTAGTCCTGATCCCTCTATAGACTTTGTCATGTACACTAATTCATTAGAGGATACAATTTCTGCAATCTTATTGCAAAAGGATCATGAGGAAAATCTTAGACCAATCGCCTTCGTGAGCCAAAATTTGAAGACACACCAACTGAATTATTCTACACTGGAGAAACATGGTTATTCTTTGTATAAAGCCTTGGAGAAATTTCGACATTACATCCAAGGCCACAAAGTTCAGGTTTTTGTGCCTACCTCTCTCTTAGTCACTGCCTTGAATCAAATCGAATTGCATATCAAGTGGTCCAAATGTATCATGCGCATGCAAGAGTATGACTTGGACATTAAACTAACAAAACCATAAGGGGGACATGGCTGGATGGATTGCTAACCCAATCCTACCCATCGATCATAGCTGAACCACCTCAAGTAGATGACTTGATTGCTTTCGAAGAACTGGTTAATGAAATTGAGTTAGCCTCACAACCATGGTACATACCTATTGCATATTTCCTGATCAATGGTGTGTGCCCACCAGACATGGATACTAAATCGAAACAAACACTTCGTTTGCAATTTGTCCAGTATGTTTTACAAGAACAAATTCTTTACTGAAGAAACCTTGATGGGGTTTTGTCACGATGCTTGACTTCTAACCAAGCCCAAATGGCACTTGAACAATTCCATTCCGAGGTTTGTGGAGGTCACTTTTCAGCCAAAACCACTGCAACAAAAGTTTTACATGTAGGTTACTTTTGGCCTTCACTCCACAAAGATGCCCATTTACTTCTTTGAAAATGCAAAGCTTGCCAACGCTTCACTGGGAAGCAAAAGTTAGTTTCCTTACCCCTTAGGCCTATTGAATTCTAAGTCCCTTTCGCAATATGGGGCATGGACTTTATTGGACCAGTTTCACCACCTTCCAGCGTTGGTCACGTATTCATCTTAACAACCATAAACTACATTACAAAGTGGGCTGAAGCAATCGCTCTTAGGAACGCTACGAGTCAATAGGTGGTAGAATTCATTGAACATAACATTTTATCCTGTTTTGGAACCCATGCTGAGATATTAACTGATAATGGATCAACTTTCATGTCTGATGTCATGATCCACCTTGGTGTTACATATGGCATCCAACTTTTTCGATTTTCCACCTATTACCCCCAAGGTAATGGATTGTTCGAGTCAACAAATAAAAATCTGATTCGGATCCTTAAGAGGATAGTTAAGGATAACAAGCTTGATTGGCACACAAATTTAAACTTTGCTTTATGGGCTGATCATATAACCCCTAAGACAACAACAAGCCAAATTCCTTACACTCTAGTGTATGGGGCTCCTGCTGTCCTGCCTATTCACTTACAAATTTCAGCCTTGAGGTTGGCTATTGCTAAGGCAGAAGATGATTTCCAACCTTTACAACATCGTTTAGACACACTCATCAAACTAGAAGAGGTAATAAAATATGCATTCCAAGACCTCCAAAAGAATCAAGACATTATTAAACGTTCCTTCGATAAAAGAGCAACAATGGTAAATTACAAAGCAGGATGAATATAGTAACAAATCTCTGCTGAAATTTCCCAAGACCCTTTGTGTGTGTGATAGTTGTTAGATTTTAGTTGTTGGATGTGTCATTTTTTGGTTAAGGGTTGAGGGGTAGGGGTAAATTCTTGTTATGTTAGATATCTCCAAGAGGGATTGGTTAGCTAGGTGTTTGTTGTTGCTTCCTTGGGTTTAACTTGCTTACTTTCATCCTCTAACAGCTTGGTTTAACTTGTTTAATGTGTTTTAGTGTAGATTTTCTGAAGTACTCAATTGTTGTCAGCCTTATCTAGTGGTTGAGAGTCCTAGGGCCCCTTAGGACAGCCCTAAAATAGGCCCCTTAGTTGGTTGTTCATACTTGTTTGCTTTATCTTTTCATTCATGTATATTTTTGTTATGTTTTCTTACCATTAACCTTGCTGTCCCAAATAGGAAAATTGGTCATTTTGGTCAATTTCCCCCTACGGGATAGCCATCTTAGATGGTTGTTATATACTTTTTATGTGTAATTTTTTGTTGCATTTAATTCAATTTTTTCATACATAAATACTACAATTTCGTTGTTTGTCTGCAAGGAGATAACCGATCACCTATTCTTTTTCCCCTAAGCAGTTGGGGACCACCTAAAGACCTGTTTGAGGCAAAGGGGCCAGCAAGGAAGCGAAGAAAAACATCCATTTTGATCGGTAAATCTACCCAATCACTCTCATATTCACTTTATATATCACTTAATCTCATTCCAAAATTTTTGGCACACATACCAATGTTGATATGCTTAATTTGTGTAGATAGCTTGAGTAGTTTACTTGTGAATTTATGTTAAAAAATATGATCTATACTTGTGTAAATAACCATCACACTTTCAAAATTTCAAACACTAAACTTCCAATCCCCATACAAGGAGTTAGTTGGATCTTTTATGCTCATGGCGGCCTTGTCGCTCGCAAAGAGCCTTAACCCATTCCTTTGGGTTGAATGTTGTAATCATTATTTGTAATTATCTAATCTTTCCATATTTCCATTGTATCATTTTTTACTCACTAATATATAGGTGGCTGCCCCTAAAGGGGCCATACAAAAATTGACAAGCTAAATACACACAAAAATCCGCATGAATACTTGAAAACAATTCAGGGGTCCGCCCCATACACTCAAAAAAAAAAACTTATACTATTTAGATACATACATACACACATTATTTAGCCATGACATATATGTCACCTACTTATTTACTTGTTTTCTGTATATAAGTTTTTTTTAAAATAGATTTCAAATTCAGTAACCAAGAGGCACGCTTGTGAAAGAAAGACATGACCTCGCCACGTGGATGGCCTGGTATTTCATTTCAAGCAATTTCAATTTTGTAGGATACTAAGAGTCAAAGCCAGGGAGTCTTCATCAGGAGCCCCTCGGAAGTTGTCTAATTAGTACAAGTCGAGTGGTCTTTCCTTAGTACCACACGGTCAAGGAGTTAATTAGCTTAGCTTGGTTGGAATACTACTCTGCATGGGTAAGCTCAGTTGAGCCTCTTACTTTTTGCAAGTATCCTTCTTCCATCCAAGTGGCTTTAAGAGCCCAAAAGAACTAGTGAAGAGAAGTGGCTAATCCCTGCTTCTCTGAACTGCACGGGGCACTCTTCAACCTAACCACCATGGTCTGCGAGGACTAATCTTCTTATACTGGTTGGCACAGTTCCGGGATGTGTTTGCCTAATCGAGATAACCTTCAAAACAGTGTGGTGGCCAAGGCATGCGATAAAGACTAAAAATTGACCAATAAAATACTTTTAATGTCAACCTTTCATCAGTCCACCTTTCACCAACGAACCAAAATTTGGAGTTGTGAATACCTTCCCTTATATAATAGTTGTAACATCTTGTAACAAGGATGTTCATCCCCTCTTACAACCCCATTTTTTATTTAACAATATTTCGGGATCACTTCCCGGGTCACCCCGAGGGGTATCAAGCCATTATGGGCTTGTTTCCCCGTCTTAAAATCTTTGAACAACTTGTTGTTCGCTATTTACATCCATTTAAAAGGACTTGGATGTAGCTTTTAAGCTCACTTTTGACCTTTGTTTCTCACTTTTTTACTTGAGGCATCCATTGGTTAATTACCTAGGACACTGATTTACCATGGGGACCCATTCTGGGCCATTTTCCAATGCTTTAAGGGAGTGAACAACGCATTGTTCGCTTTATTTAGTTCATTGTCCAAAAAAATAGAGAGCTTATTTTCATCCTAATGTTCATAATTTTCACCCCCCAGGCCATTTTGGCCATCTAGGAACCTGAGGGAGGACAACACCCAGGGTGGGTGGTCCTGAGAAAGAATTCTTGCAAGTCTTTCACCTTTTCTCCCCCCCCTTCATTACGGCCTCAAGAAAAGGACCACTTTAGGTGTGCGTAGTCTCTGCCTCGTGTTGAGCTATCAAAGAGGCTGTAATCATCTTCACAGTCGGATAGGTCGGATTTGCCTCAACGAACAAATTTTTCTTATAATAGTAACCAGGGAGAAACTGAGTTCCTTCTCAGTTTTAGTTGGTCTTCAAGCATGAAGGTGAAGATGAGAAATTTTCCAGGTCTAAGAAGGATCACAGTCCAACAGATAGAACAACAATGGAGATGTTGTGATCAGTCTCCAAGTTGGAGATTGTTGGTTGTGGAGCCTGGTTATCTTCCTGATTCATAAGACTTTGTTTTAAACCATGTTTATACCCCATGAATATTGTACACCCCTCCATGCGAGGAGTTTGTAGGGGGGATTTCCCCTCTGCAGTTTCTGAGAGGCTCACCCCCCTGGCTGGGGGGTTCAGGGGCAAAGCCCCTGAAAGAAAAATTTCCTTGTAAATGTATATTGTAATTTCATAGTAAATATGGACCGTTTATTATAAGGTCGCATATTTGACAGTATAAGTTATGTTAGGGTTTTTTTCCCTAGAAATAAACCTTATTTTATGAGGGAATTGTATTGCAGCTATGAATTAATTGTGAATATTGTATTCTAAGAGAGGAGATTGTGAGAGAACGAATAGCAAGTTACATCAAGTGTCTTGTAGGTTGTATCCCTTCATTTGTTGGATAATAAAAAGGAAGGACCTGGCAATTTCTCTGGTGGACGTATCTCACACTGGGTGAACCATGTATATATGTGTCTCTATTTTATTGTGTATCATATGTGTTTTATTTCCACATTTGTTTTTATTTTATTTCTCCACGATCCTATTTTTCTAACATAAAATATTTTACAAGGTCAAAATCTACACATATTTCTCTACAACCAGTTCGATATTTGGACATCTTACATTAGGGACAAGAGTACATAAATAAGACAAATTAGAAAATTCATGTTTTTTGATAGTTGTATTCTATTTTTTCTTTTTCCAACCATTTTTAGCTTCATACTCATTCTTACACATGTCAAACAACTAATGAGGGAAGCTTAAATGTTTTTTAGTTTCTTCTTGAGGAACTCAAGAATATTTTTCAGCAGTTTTCTAGGATCTCTATAAATAAAGGAAGATTACCATTTTGAAAGGGGCTTTGTTGGCCCTGGATTATGAAAGGAAGCGAAGAATGAGGAAGAAAAGGTAAAAATCGAGCTCCGTAGGAGACACAGTGGTTGTCACTAGGTCAAAGTGAGCAAAAGAACAAAGAAGATGGAGAGAAGTGTGGAAAAGCAAGCCGATTGGATGAGGAGATCGAGGACGATATATCAACAAGGAAGATGGATAGAGGATGACTCAGGAAGTGGAAAAATCCAGCATTAGATGTCGTGGAGAACCGCGAGATTGAGAAGGAAAGACAGGCTAGCGAAGCCCAGAAAGAATGGGTCAAGTTGACCTAGGGTTGTAGACACCCAGGGTTTTGGTAATTAGGGTTTTTGACACCTAGGTTTCGACCTAAGGCTATTGGTGAGGGATTGTAATGTATAAATAGAGGTCAAGAGGACCTAGGTCAGGTCGGTACGGTAGCTGAGTCTTGTTATTGATCATTTTTCATTGGGAGAATATTGTATTATGGGTGAGAGAAGTGCTGAGAGAGACAGCCTTTTGGTATCGTAAGATCTTTAACTAGGTGCAAAGATCAAGTCCTGCAGCTGGGTGCGCAGGAAGGGAGAGAGAAAGAGAGACAGAGAGAGGATCTATTGGCCAAGAGCGCAGATAAGAACTTTAAGCTTTATCTTAAAATATCATAAGCACAATTTTGTGGGCGTAGCCCTAGAGAGAGGGTGAACCACGTACATCTGTTGTTTTGTTAGTGATTGATGCTTCGAGCTCTGATGTTGTTATATTGTTATCTACATTATTATATTAGATCAGATCTATAGCTGTGAAGGATAGATCTAGCTAGTTGAATGATAGATGCATGTTATGTTGTTGTTGTAATAAGAACCACTTGATATTCCTCTGGTTGTAGACATCTTTGTCCTGCAACCCCCTCATAGTTGCTTCAGGTGAGATTGCATATGCTTCACAGGTGTTGCTGAAAGGGCCAATAGCTAGGGCTTGTTGGTGCGCTCTTGGTGCTAAACCCCGGGTTTTCCCCTGTGCCAACAAATGGTTCCATTGCTGGGACCCTGAATCTTTTTAAGGACATGTCGAGGTGGTTCCCATCGAAGACAGAGATTCAGAAGTGGGTAGAAGATCAAGAGAAGGACTTCGATGAAGCCTAGAACAAGAACCCTAAAATAAGCATTGAAGATTGGCTACAAAGATACATCTTCACTGACATTCACGATATCTTCTTTGGAGGAATCCATCAGGAGCTACATGAGTGGTTGGTTAGGTTAGCTGACACACAATTTGAAATCATATATAGACCCCCTGTGGTTTAGACACTAGCATTGATCTAGAAGGTCAAGAGAGTCGACAACGTTGTATCTAGAGCAGTAGATCACTGGTTTGATAGTACCATCGGAGGATATATCACTGAGTTTGTTGTTGATAGAACAAAATTGTATAGTCAAGCTGAAAGATACTTTTTCAAGGGACCCAGAGGAAAATTTTTGCACTTCTTGAAGCTAAGAATCAAGATGCTCTTGCATGAAAACCACATCTTGAAGATACAGTAGATTGATCGGACCTAAAAAGGCTAATGTTCAAGGTCTCAGACAATGACTGTGACACAGAAGCAGGACATATGCGTAGTGGGAAAGTATTCTGAGGAGTTCACCTTGAGAATTTGTTTAAGAAAAACTACAGAGAAGAAGGTTTCTATAGCGGAGAAGAGGTAGATCTAACCGACGAAGAGCATCCAGAGCCCACCAGAACAAAAGAAGGGGAAGCTGAAGAACTGCGCCAAAGCGAGCCAAAAACCTCAGGAACTGCACGAACTACTGAAGTAAGTAACGTTAATCCTCCTGTTGTCTCAACAATACCTAGCAATTAGAATAGTCAGAACCACCAGAGTCTTCAGAGCACTGTTACCAGTAGCCCAACATCTACTCAGACAAGAACCCTAGTCAACTTTATGGCAGATGAAATGAGACTCCCTATCTTTAGAGGAGATGGATCTGAAGATCCAGATCATCATTGGTTTCTATGTGAGGTTGTATGGAATATTAAAAGTATCACCAATGAAGCCATCAAGAGAACCCAGTTCAACACTATGTTGTTATATTGTTATCTAAATTATTGTATTAGATCAGATCTATAGCTATGAAGGATAGATCTAGCTATTTGAATGATATATGCATGTTATGTAGTTGTTGTAATAAGAACCACTTGATATTCCCCTGGTTGTAGACATCTCTGTCCTGCAACCCCCTCATAACTGCTTCGGGTGAGACTGCATCTGCTTCGCAGGTGCTGCCGAAAGGGCCAGTAGCTAGGGCTTGTTGGTGCGCTCTTGGAGTTGGACCCTGAGTCTGCCCCTGTGCCAACAGGCTCTTCAAGCATTTTATACACTCGTGAAATTTTTTGGAGAAAACATTGTGTTAACTAATATTGAGAAGTCCTCAGGGCCAATTTTTACAGTGAGAAGAACTTGTGTAAATTATTGTTTGTTGTAAACTATTTTTGGCAGATTGTCTATTGTTTACATGGGATGTAAGAATGCATTTTTCCTATAGATTTTTCTTACACAATTGATATCATTCTTGTATCTTGGTTATTCTTTCTTATGTTTATGTCCTGAGAATATGAGTTGTTAATGTATGCGATAATATGATCTAGAATATTCTAGTTATGTATTTGTGTGCATATGTTGTCTAACTTTGCTTCTTCATAACAACTATCTGAGTGAAGTTATTTGTAGAGTTAATTTCATTTCTTATACTCATTTGGTTAATATTGTTTTCTCCTAGATAGAATATGGTAGGATAGGGTAGATTAAATTTCATCTTTGAAATTAGATAGTCTTCATCTACATCTACATTTGCAAACCATCCAACCACCTCCCCATAACCAATAATGGTAGTCGGGCTAGAATCTAGATGGGTCTCCTAAACCAAACAATGCATAGTCTAATTGGAACAATGTACCGGGGAGTATCCCTTACTGTTGAAGGGAAATTCTTCCCCATCAACACATTGTTACTAACTATTACATGTTTCTTCCCATCTCATTAATATAGTTATTATATTTCATTTTCAACAACTATATTACATGTTACTATTTCCCAAATCCTTGTTTATAAACTAGTTAAAAGTTAGTTAAACTATGATTAAATACACATTATTATACTATATTCCTATGAAAAATAATAAGAGTTAGTTAAACTATTATCATTTATAAACTAAATATGTGTTGGTCCCTAATCCTAGTTTAACTATGTAATTAAACTATAAATAGATATTGCAATTCTAGATAATTATATTAGTAATAGATGTTGCAATTAGTATTTTGGATATAGAATTATCAGTTATAGTAAGTAAGACTTTCATTTATATTAACATTATCCAAATACAAATCCTCAAATTGAAGAGGAAACTAGAACATAACATTCAATTATGAAAATGCCCTTATAAATTGGGCTCAAATACATACAAATGAAGACTTTAACTTGCAAATGAGGAACACAAAAAATGCCCCTGTAACTAAATCCACATTGCATGTGGTTAGGATAAACATAAAATATATTAATTCTTGAGGAGGATGAGTATATTTATCACCTGGGTATGTTGTGTTTCTTGCATTTTCTTGATTCAAGTAGGTTGAGTTGCCTACATTTGTTTGATGCCATTTCACTACTTGCAACCAATGAGGAATAGGGAAACTATAATTATGACTTTTTCTCAATACCCCTAGAGGAATTGGACATGTTGGAAAATACTACACTGAATTAGCCCTTGATCCAGAAGGAAGAGATGGTTGTAGTGGAGCAACCAAATGATAGTATGGGATATGAATGTTTATAAGGTCTTAGAAGAATCATGTCTTCTTTGCAATTTGATCAATTGAATTGGCCAACATCCTCTTTTGTTCAAGCTCATTTTTAGTCCTTTCAAGCTCCTCCCTCCTCCCTTGCTACTTTTAAAGGTTTTGTTGTTCTTTTTCATGGCTTGCTAGTTGTTTTTGGTGCTCTTTTTCTTGCATTTATCTTTCTCTTTGAATCATTTCCTATTTGTGATTTTCTACTTCAACAATCCTTGTTGTCCACTTTCATTTGTAATATCCTTATTCTTTTGTTTCATTTCCATCATATCCTTGTTATTTTGTTTTCTTCATCAAAGAGGGTTCAATGTAATCATCTAAAGTTACTAACTGTGAACTCCTTCTTAATTGAAGAAATATTGATAATCTTGTCCTTTCTTTATTTTTTATTCACTCCATTGGTATCATTAGTACTTGTCTAAGTACTAGTCCGATACTTGGTTGAATATGAGGATCATATGGGATCTATGATTCTTCTTCATTGGCTTCTTTATCTGGTTTTTCATTGCCAACAATGTGTTATTCTACACCTCTAACATCCACATAATAATGGACAACTTCATTGTTAAAGTTTTCTAACAATGAAGGCATGTGAAGTCTTTCTTCATTAGTTTCGGTAACATTATGTCTATTCATATTCATCATGACTTCCATTAACCATTCAAATTCTGGTACTTGGCTTGGAAATGCCAGTTTATCATTGATGCTTCCCATTGCTTGACAACCTTGAATCATATTCAATTCATCAATGCCATTTTGAGTATGTTCTATCTGATTTGTGTGATGCAACAACTTCCATATTTTTTTGAGCTACTTCATCATCAAATTTAGTAGCACCAACACAATCATCATCATTACCTAATGGTTGGTAGTCTCCTTGAGAGAGGCACAAAATTTTCACCACAAAATTTGTATCTCCCTTGCCATGTATATCAAAATCATGGCTACAAGCCATATCATTGAGAAGAGCATCATAATTTAGTGGCTAGATTCTCGTTCACCAAAATCCATCATTTATATTTGAAATTGTAAGAGACCTTTTAAAATATCCACGAACAAGTTCTATAATTTCAAACCTTTTTAACTCTATCTCTTGGTTCTTTTCCATCCATGATGCTCTCTCAAACCTAAAGTAACTCTTAAAAGGCTCAAACACACTTACATCAAGGGGTTGCAACCTATGAGTAGTGTGTGCAAGAAAAGTCAACAAGTCAATGCCAATCTTGTTTACCTCCTCCGCTATTTGTAAATCTATGTGGGTTCCATGGGCATTAAAAATCAACAAGTGTTTCTTATAAAGTGAGACACCAAGAAGTACAAATGAGGAAAAGTGATAAAGCCAATTCATAACAATTCATTAGTCATCAATGCTTCTAGCTCACAACTTACAATATACTTCTTCAACTGATACTTCACCTTGGATGAATAAAACCCACAGATTGATACACTTACTGTATTTACATAACACAAAATAGTTATCCATTGATTTATCTCATGAATGTTTTTTGGCACATTCCTACTCCCTATCTTGGCAATTACCTACATGTCACAATTATTTCCAGCTTGTAAACATGTCTCGCCACAGTTCCTTATATGATATGGAGTATAGGAATGTTTCTCATATGCATTGTATTGAGTGCTACAACTTGGTCACAACTACAATGCATAAATTCAAAGCTCTAACTCTGTCTATTCCATCTACTATTTGTAACATAATTTTTGGATGTCTTTTCTTGAACCCTACCCACCATGGTTTCCTAGAAAATTAATGTTTGAATGGATTTGACCTATACTTACATATTTGAGCAACCATTAGAGAAATTTTGAGGGTAAAAATGGGCCTCAAAACCAAAAATATGATATCAACATCAAATTTAAAAGAACCAATAGGATTCAATATGATGATGTCAACCATAAGAATAAAAAAAATTGGAGGGAAAGAAAAAAACTACCTTTTTAATCATATTTTTGACTTATCTTCATGCACCTTTACTCAATTTCAAGTGTAGGAACTCATTTGATGCATAATTAAATTTTTCATCCAACAAGTACCCACTCTACATACTTTTAGTGGACCCACAATGAGATAAACTGGAAATATTGGGGAGATTTTGGAAAATGTTGTTCAAAATGGGGTGATTTGAGTACCCTTACATTACTTTACAAGTTTAACATTATGAATGTTGTAAAAATGAAGGGCATCAAAAGTGTATGGGTGAGCTGAGATTCATATAGTATTGGTTGTGATGGAAATGTTAGCATGATGCATGGAAAAGATGAGCAACTCTATGGTAATAAATCTCTGAAAGGAATACCAAAACCATTATACTCTTGGAGGAACTCTGAAATTCGTCTACCATCAAATTTGGAAAGATTTGATAGGGGGATATCATGTCAACTTTGTCACAAGAGTAGGCTAGGGATTTCCTTCATTCGATTATGGATGAGAAGAGACACTTGTAGGGTTGATTTGGATAACTATTGCTAAAAAGAACATTATTTTCAACTAAAATTCTATCTCAATTTTGACGTAAATTATGACCCATCATAATTTTTCTTAGGAGAATTATAAATATTTTCCAAAATGATTGCGAAAATTCCATTCTAGGAATCCAACAAAACCAAAAGTTTAAATTTCACTCAATTTGATGGGATTTTAAAAGGATGAGGTTTTGGGTTGATTCACAAGCCATAAAAATTCATGGGCATGGGGGAACTATGCCTTTGAACTTTGATCCCATCAAAATGGGACATGTAACCAAAAGTTTGGTCAATATTAACCTATTTTATTTGTTGAAAAGATAGTGGTTTTGGATAGAGTGTAGTATAAGGATCATCCAAAACCACCTTCTTTCCAATGATTAAAAAAAGTTAAAATCTAACAAAATATGGATACTTACCACAGTTCCATGGGATCAAAGTTCCAAGGCATAGTTCTTCCATGTATTAGGAATTTTGATTACATCTAAATCGACCCAAAACCTCAGATTTTTTAAAAACCCATTAAATTGAGTGCTAGAATTTTGTTTCGTTGGATTCTAATGAGAATGGAATATTTAGGTTCATTTTGGATATTAATTCTTATAAGTAGGGTATTTTTTAGGGGAAATGTTTTTCCACTTGGCTATTTTTTTGCTATTTTCTAAAGAAAAGAGATATTCAACAAATTATTAAAAACTCACCCACTTTTTACATGTATATGGTTAAAATGATAATATTCACCAGAATTTATAATTTTGAATAGTAAAATATATCTTTTTTATTGAATATTCACCTACATACCTATATGTATGATATTTCAAACCAAAATAGTAGCCTAGAATACTATACATAGATATGATATATGAATCCTTAAAAATACCTTGCTTATAAGATTAAGGTTTATCCAAAATCCTTCTTTCCAACAAATAAAACAAGGTAAAATTCCATAGAATTTTGCGTGTCTATCATATTTCCATGGGATCTAAGTTTTGAGGCATAACTACTCCATGCCTTAGAGGTTTCTAATGGATTTTAAATCAACTTAAAACTCTAAATTTTGAAAAACCCATGAGATTAAGTGAAACTTGGACCTTTTGTTTTCCTATATTGTAATTGGGTTTGCTTCTTTCACCACATTTATAATAAAAAATTTATATTACCCAAGGTGCATGAAAAATAAGCCACATTACTCTAGATCAAAGTTCAAGAGTAATAACAAATGACATATTGAATTCACATTACAAATGACGGGTAAATATAATGGTACTTGTAAGTCCTTTTGGGATACCCACTGAGGGGGCATGCTCCTCGGTAAGATTCAGTGACAAAAAGGATGAAGAACACAAGGCAGAAACAATCTGTTGGGAAATGAAGATGTTTGGGTTTGTAGGAGAGCCTTGGGGCACGATGGTGATGTGCGAGCCCAAGGGAACACACACCCTTTTTTCCTTGCAACAAATGACAAAGACTTGGGTTGTTTTTGGGCAAGGCTCGAGAAAATTGGGAGCACGCCCAAGGAGTGGACTTGTCTTCCCTTAGAAACATGGGCACATTGGAGAGGTTGGATGATCCCATCGACACACCCATAGAGAGTCACGATGTTTGGCACAAGGAAAGAGCACGAGGCAAGGGGTGTCTGCCCAAGGATGGAGTATACCATTCCAAGAGACGAATGGTTGATGGGTGTGTGGGCTTAGGTGGCCACATTGGGTCCACATAGGGGCGCAACGATCTATTTAGTGTGATGAGTTGTGAACGGGTGCGGCTCACCGAAGAGATGTGATGTTTTTCACAAGGGTGCAAAACCAAATGGAGACAGGGAAAAACATGAAGGAAAGGGACATGGATATGTGAGGCTAGGCGCACTAGTGGGGTGCTCCTCAGACTCAAAAAAAGATAAAAGATAAGGGGGTAAGTATTAGTGTGATAAAACCACAGGTCTAGAAATTTTTGGTGAATCAGCTATACTTGTCAGACTCTTCCCTTCTGTGTAACTGGGACAATAGCGCCCTC
>JASDQU010308989.1:44468-64561 GCA_032191745.1 Picea mariana | reverse complement strand
TGTGTGTTCTTGATTAAGTTTAGATATGAACTTGCACAAAATGAACCTTGTCAACATCAACAAACCTAAAATTGGAATTACAACAATGAAAATTGTGATTTTGTTCATTCAATTTATAGCACGATCAAATATGTAGGATCCCCTCCTTGACTGATGATATGATTTTTTTTTGTTAGATTTATGATCTCTTATTCAAGACAATTTCACAATAAATTCACAATAAATTTGGCACAGAAATGGGGTTTTATTATACTCAACACAAAAAAACAGAGATTACATTTAATGCAAATGATAACTATCTCATTCAATCTGCAATAACATGGATAAAACTCAGCTAATACAATCTGATAAATTTATTCTTTATGACCTATAAGAATCCACATTTGGGAAGAATTTAATGCACTAAGACAAACCCCTTTTCCAAATACCACGAACAACAAATGATTGGCACGATTCAATGAGGAAAATAGAGGTGAGTAGTGGCAGCTTGATCTACATTAAAACACCCCCTTCTGAGATCCCCACAATCTGTAAATAAATGGTATGGACCCCTCCTGAGATCTCCAGGATTTTAAAATAAATGATACATCCCAAGGAGAAGAGTGGAGGTAAATAATGGTAGCTCGGCATATACTAAAACGACCTCCACAAAGCACCCACGAACTCTAAAAATGCCCATGACTTGACAAACCGATGTGCCTTCCTTCTTCAACAATAAATCCCAGTGAAATAGCTATGTGATCTCTTCCACTTGACTGTCTAGGGTAGATTATTCTTACCACTGAACCCAATAGCTCAAGGGTTTCAATCTCGAAGCCAAAAAGAGCTTTGAAATCTCTCAAATCATTGGCTTAGAGAAAAATAATCATGAATGACAAGAAGGACCTCCAATTGCACTTTTATACCCTTTTTCCTTTTCCACTCTAATAATTAATTATGAAGTAACTTTAAAAATTCTCTCTTTAATATTTCCCCATAGTCACTGAATATCTCCTTTTAATTTAATTATTTAATATCACCTTTAAATGTTAATTTTTCGTCAGGAAACATTTAATAATTAAATTAATTAATTCCCTTGCACCGACAATAGCCTACATGAATTAAATAGGATATTAAATCCTCCTGGAGTGATCACTTGGAGAGGGACATTAGAGTCATCCCTTCCCGAGATTGCTTTCCCTCAAGAAATTGCAATATTACCCTATAGGGACCATAAAATCATGGTTTCAACTTTTCTGCACCACTTTTATTTAATTAAGATTGTCTATAGGTCTGCAACCTCAAGAATACCAAGTCTCCTACCTCAAAACCTCACTCAACCATGTGTCTATATGCATGCATCTTTTGTTGATTATGGAAATCCTACAGGTTATCCTTAAGGAATTTAAGGATATCTTGGCTCTCCTATATATAATCCTTGTCTTTCAGAGCCCTACTATCCCCAAACACCAAATCCACAAATGAAGGACCATCATAACCATATAACGCTTGGAACGGGGTCATACCAATGGACATATGGTAAGTGGTATTGTAACAATGTTCTCCCATATGTAACCACTTAATCCATTCCTTTTGTTGTCCTGGCACATAGTTATGCAAATACCCCTCAACCCATTTGTTCACAATCTCCATCTGGCCATCTGTCTAAGGGTGATAACTAGTAATAGGAGTCAACTTTGTGTCGGCTAATCTTAATATCTCCTACCAAAATTAACTGAAGAAATTGTTGTCAAGATCACTAACAATGTACTTAGGTATGGAGCCTAAACACCTCTCTGAAAAACAAATATGCCACCTGTGGTGCCTTATAATCCGATGAAATTATGAAGAAGTGAGCGAAATTGGTAAATCAATCAAGAATTATGTAAATTCAATCCCTTCCATGCACCTTCAATAGACCTGTGATGAAATCCATCGACACACTCTGCCCCTTTTGTTCTAGAATAGGCAGAGGCTGCAGTAATCATGTTGGATGAGTATGCTTTGATTTTTTCTGCTGAAAATCATGCATTCCCTCACATGTTGCAATACATTTTCCTTTATTCCCTTCAATGATAGCCTCTCCCAGATCCTCCTATAGGATTTGAAGTATCCAAGATTCCCTACCAATGGTGTATCATGAATATCCCTCATAATATTCTCCTTAAGTGTGGACTTAGGAGATAAATATATTCGGTCCTTGTAGAAGATAATGTCATCCACCACTCTATACATTTCATCCTGAATATGATCAGCCATCAACTCACAAGAAAACGTATTCTTTGAATATTCTGCTAGAAGGTGGGACTTCTTAGTAGCTGAAATATGTGTAAGGGAACAAGCATCCGGTTTCCTAGAAAGGGCATCAACAACAATATTTTCTTTCCCTTAACATATTCGATGTCAAAATCATAAGCTTGTTTCATGCTAACCCACTTCTTTTGTCTCTCATTCAGATCCTTTTGTTCCAGGAAATATCGTAGACTGTTGTGGTCAATACTAACCACAAATATTTCACCGACCAAATATTGTCTGAAATTCACCAAGGCATGCATAATGGTGAGCATCTCCTTGTCGTAGATAGAATAGAGTCTCTCTAGTACCCTAAGCTTCCGACTCTCAAATGATATCGAATGTGTATTCTACATCAAGACAACTCATATACCCTCACCTGAAGCATCACACCCGAGCACAAAGGGCTGAGTGAAATCAGGAAGTACCAATACGGAACAAGTTCTCATCACCTCCTTGAGCCTACCAAATTCCCTATGAGCTTCCCCTGTCCACCTAAATTCCCTCTTCTTCATGAGATTTGTCAAAGGTGCATCCAATTGTGAAAACCCCTTAACAAATTTCCTATAAGTGCACAATCCATAAAACCCACACAAATTTGTAAGGGTCTTAGGCGATGGCCAATCCAATATGGTCTATGTCTTCTCCTAATGCAACTGCACACCCTCTGCACTGATCACATGGCCCAAATACAAAATCTTTGTCATGTCAAATTCATATTTAAACACCTTAGAATATAACGATTGCTACCCCATAATTCCCAATACCTCGTCTAACTTCCTCAAGTGATCCTCCCATGTCATGTTGTATATAAGGATATTATCAAAGAGCACTAAAAGAAACTTCCACAACTTCTTGTTGAAAATGTGGTTCATGCAAGACTAGAAAGTGGCAGGTGTGTTGGTAGACCCAAATGGCATGACCAAGAATTCATAGTGCCCATAATGGCACCTGAAAGCACTCTTGTGAATATCCTGGTCCATAACCCTAATTTGGGGGTATCCCCATCGAAGATCAATCTTCGAGAAGTAGATTTCTCTGTGCAATTCATCCAATAACTCATCAATCATGGGAATAGGATTGATCTGGATTATTTTCGGCACGAAACAAGAGAGGGGAAAAAATAAATAAATGTACAGAGATATATCATATATCCAAAAATCTAACAAACATATTTCAGAGATACAACCATAAACACAGAGATACAATAATACACAATTTCTATTAATCAACGAAATGTACAAAGCTGTAGAAATACAGAGTGAAAGACTCATAAGAATGGTGGAAGCTTATCTCTGAGAAGAGATGTGAAGGATACTCGCATTTGCAAGAATATGGATTACAATAAGGTTATAAAGGCCTTTTTAACATAAATAAAATCCAAAACGCTAACCCCGGAAGATGAAAAGCCAACTGTTTTGTGGACCCCATTTTGGGTAGTTTGGTGTATCAACTTCACGGGGGTGTAACTTTGGAATATGATCTCCGTTTGGGGCGCACGATAGCTCGTTGGAAAGGTATAGTTGAGGAGATTCATTTTGGTGTCTCAATCAGACACATTAACGTGATCTATCCAAAACAAACTTCATTTATGCCCTCAAAATGGCCCCGAAAGTTTAGGAACCGAAAACCTACTAAAAATAGCAAGTTACCATAAGATTGTTTTGTTCCATTTGGAATAGGTGGGTGGCCATCGATATCCACCTGGACTAAGGATATCTATTTTTGATAGTCTTCTTATTCAAGGCCTGATAGTCAATAAGAATTCGCATAATTTTGTCATTCTTCTTAACCAAGACCAATGAAGAAGAAAATGGATTGGAACTGGGTCTGATATGCCCCAAATCTAACAACTCCTTGATGGACTTCTCTCTCTCATCCTTGAACTTATTTGGATGCATGTAAGGAGTAGTTATCAATAGTTTTTCCCCTTCTTCTAAATCAATGGTGTGCTTGAAGCCTCTATCAGAAGCTCTCCTTGGAGGAATCTCTCCAAAAACCCGATCATGTTCTCCCAACAATGACTGAATGTCTACATGATATGAACCAAGGAGAAGAGTGGAGGTAAATAATGGTAGCTCAACCTATACTGAAACGACCTCCACAAAGAACCCACAAACTTTGAAAATGCCCACGACTTGACAAACTGATGTTCCCTCATTCTTCAACAATAAATATCAGTGAAAGACCTATGTGATCTCTCCCACTTGACTAGATAGGGTGGATTAGTCTCACCATTGAACCCAATCGCTCAAGGGTTTTAGTTCCAAAGCTAGAAAGAGCTTCGAAAGCTCTCAAATCACCAGTTTAGAGAATAATAATCATGAATCATGAGAATGATATCCAATTGTACTTTTATACCCTTTTTCCTTTTCCTCTCTAATAATTAATTATAAAGTAACTTTATAAAGTCTCTCTTGAATATTTCCCCAAAGTCACTTAATATCACCTTTTAATTTAATTATTCAATATCACCTCTAAATGTTTCTTTTTCGCTAGGAAACATTAAATAATTAAATCAATTAATTCCCTTGCACTGACTATATCCTAGGGTAATTAAATAGGCTATTAAGTCCTCTTGGATTGATCACTCAGAAAGGGAAATTACAAAATCCTCGCTCCTTTGTTCTCCAAAATGGTCCTTCCCTTTTCCCCACTTTTATACATATTTATCTATCACACTCTTTCACTTTCTTCTTCGTGTTTCTAGAAACAATGGCATAAGTGTGATGATACCTTGCAAATATTTTGAGAATTCCCCATAACTATCTTTCCCCTTCCCCTATCCCAAGCCCAAGATCAAGGAAACATATCATTTTTTACTCTAGGTGGGATTATTAAGAAAGCTAGGGAGAAGGTAACATAATTTGTAATATCATCAAAATTATGCATTAGGGATTATGCTCTGACATACTACTCTTTCATGCATTTTCACATGGTTTGAGAGAAAAAGTGAATAATCAACATCCTCAAGAAAAATAACACACTCGGTGGTCTCGTTGAGTAATTTCCCCTATTTTCATGTTTCTATGGATAATGAGAAGATCTAAATCATAAACATATTATCCCAAATAATAAGAAATGGATATAGTCATGCTAGATTTTTATATTCGTAGATTCCTATAAAGAAAGTAGGGTCTCTTCATCGCTTTTATAGTATTTCGATAGAATTAACACCCTTCAACAAAGGCCTCAAGATCTACAACAATTTCTTATTTTCTATTGAGATCTAGAATGAACAATGACTCCCATGGTTAAGAAGTTGGAGTAGGATATGCTCAAAATATGAATATAAGATGCAATTCTTATRCARTATGGATAGATAAATTACATCCTCTCTTATATGGGTGTCCACAATAATCCTTTGATTGTGTCTAAAGTTTTATATTGTCTTTTTTAATAGTTTGAAATTCCTGCAAAGAAAACGTGGCTCAATGTTTATGAGTTTTTATTATTATTGATGTATGCATAGCCCATCAAAAGGTTATATTTGAAATTGCAAAGTATGCTTCTTACTTTCTATCAAAATTTCAACTTATCTAGTTGTGCATTAAATTTTAACATTTTAAATAATTGAAAGGGAAATATGTTTTTAGAATATTTTTTGAAGTGTGTACCTAGTTTATTCTTATCAATTGAAGTACAACTACTTTTTCAACTTTTCTTCATGGAAGGGTTGAATGAATGTATACGCTTCATCTTGAAATTAAGAGTATCCCTTCAAATTTGATCATTGGATAAAAAATGCTATAAACATTTATATATTATATAAATAATACTCTATTAATTTTCAAGGACTACAAAGGATCTAAAAGATTATGGTTCCACCACCTCTAAATTAAGAGAAATTTACATATCCTAATTATAAAAATAAAAATCAAATTTCTAACGCAATGAGCTTGAAAGCATAGATTAGCACAATATCAATAATAAACTCTTTCCTATATAAAACATATTTGGTAATTAAATCTTTGTGAATGTATGGTTTGGAAAGAAAAGTGTGTACTCCAACTACATCAAATGAAAATTAAACATTTTAATATCCATATCCAATGTAACATCGTTCATCAATTCCCATATCAAAGGTACGCATTAATGTCAACTAAACACAACACTCCAAAACCATTCTACTTATGTTAAACATTAAACATTATTATTCAAGCTAACATTTTTAATATTATGAAACTTCCATATTCATATCAACAAGAGTGCTTCGTTAATATTTTTCAAATACTATGCAAATTAAAATAATATAAGTAATTCGAATACTTCAGACAAAATACTTTAAAGTTCAAACAAAATACACCTCTGTCATACATCTTCCCAATTGAAAATAATCCCATTACGAAGGCAATGGAAGGTTTTTTGTTATTAAAATACGAGTCTACTAAACGCACTGATGCAAGCCTCCCTTGCTTGGTCTGATGCATGTTGTGTAATAAATGCTTCATTTTCATCCAATTATGTAATAAATATAATTTATTAATAATTATGCAATTTTCATTAATAATTTTGTTTTGAGTAAAATTTAAATTATAAGATAGCTAAAAATTAAATTTCATAATGATAGATTTATGTATCATGATATTTGGAGAGCTCTTTTATATACAAATTATAGCCTCCTCCACCTTGAGATATATTTTCTTTCTTTATTTTCCTTTCAATATTATGATTTATGATTTTCTTAATAATGAGTTAATGAATGTGGTGTTAATAATTCTTTAATTCTTTAGAGAGTTGTGAATGTAACTGTACATACAATTTGAAGTAAAAATACATCCAATGGTCTTATTTAAGTATTCTTCTATTATTCTTAGTGAATTGATTAGGTGTTGTATTTTGTATTTTTTCTTTGGTTATGTAAAGCATTCATCTTTTGGTTATGTAAAGCATTCATTTTGGATGATTTATGGATGATTTATGAACCCAAGTAACATTTTTTGAATCTAATTAGTATTTTTAAAGATGACAATTTGATTATATTATTATGATTATATATATGGTCTTAATGGGTTAGATAGAGTGGTTGAGAGATGTGGTTTACATGCAAAAGCTCATGGGGTCAAGTCTTTGGGCATATATTTTGTAGAGATTGTTGGGTCTCTCTTGATGTCACCATCGGTTCAGGTTACCAAAAATGCAACTGGCTAGTTTACTTCCTATACCATCCTCAAAATGAGGCGAAGTATCTGGAGGGTTTCTTGGGATGTGTTATACACACACACATGCGCGCGCGCGCGCGAATATTATTACCATTCACTAAAATCATTTTTGATTTGTCTAATCTGTAAATTGTCATGGATATTCCATTAAAACAATTTGTCATAACCGATCTTAAACTATTATGAAATCTTGTATTTTTGTAGTTTATTTCCTTATATCCCGGATTAGTTAATTACTAGCTTTGCTTGAATTTAAGAAATAAATAAAATATAAAAATGAAAGAATAGGCACAAAATACACACCATCCACAAATGAATACAATATTTGACTTGGGAAACCCAATACCAGAGAAACCCAACCAAAAATTGAGGTTTTTTCTCTACTCTCTTTGCTTTAGTTATAAAATGCACATAAAAAGGAATGGGAACTCACTATGGAGTTACCTTTTGACACTCTAGCTTAAACGGATTCTATAGAATCCTCCTCCTCCACTCTTATGCTCACAAAATACCACTCTTAGATGTTTTTCTCAGTCATGGAACAAGATGTAATGCAAAAGAATGGAACCCATTCTCCTCCTAGTAGCCATGTACTTAACATAGCCCGATATCCATCTAGGGGTATGGTTTTGACTTCCTCAACCCTCAATTAGTGATAAGGCTTGGACCTTATAGGATTGCTTGAAAGTACCCACATGGCTAGCCCCATATGTTTTGAGTAATTGGAGGTGACATGAAATCTACTCGTACCATGGTGGTCAACACGATAGGTCAACTTGTGAGAGGCATACATTTTACATATAAACTTTGATTGAGGTGATTCTTGCACTGTTGGAAAGATCTTAGTGTACGAAATATATAATATTTCTCCATAGCAGGTTTGGACCCAAAAAATGTTGTTTGATGCCTCAAAATGGCTCTAGAATATTTCAGACGATTTTTTGGACCCAATTTTCCAAACTGGGGCCTGTCGCTAAAATGGTTGATCTGTACACTAATGTGGATATTCCATTGGAACAGTTCATCACAACATATTTGATAAATAAAACTGAAATCTACATTGTGAAGGTTAAATTCCTTTAGATTCTAGAATATTTAGTTACCGATTTTCTGCTTATGCATGAAATAGATAAAATGTGGAAAATAGAGAACAACAAAATACAATCACACACCATCCACAAAATAACACAATTATTTTCTTTGGGAAACCCTTACATGAGAAAACCCATCTAGAAGGTGAGGTTGCTCTGCTCTCTTTTCTCTGGTATGGAAATAATGCAAGTACAAAGGAGAAGGAACTCTCTATGGAGTTACCTGAGACATGTGGCCTGTTAGGTTGATACAAAACATTAACCCCCTTTGTTATGCTCTCTAATTTTCCACTCCCAGTTGTTATGCTCTATTATGGAACAAAATACAATAACATAGAATGGAACCCCTTCTCCTCCTAGTGGATCAGTACTTAACATAGCTCGATAGCAATCTAGGGGTAGGTTTTTGACTTCATCAACCCTCAATTGTGGTAGGGTTTTGGACCTTATATAATATTCTTGAAATTGAATACATGGCTAGCCCCATATGCATCAGTAACGGGGGATGATGTGACGTCTCTCATACCATGGTGATCAACATGATAGGTCAAATTGCATGAGGCATAACTTTTTCAAATGAGTTCTAATTGATGTGATGATTGCATCGTTGGAAAGGTATCGATGTGTAGAATATCTTTATGGGGTCTAGATATGATGGGAAAGTTTTAACCCCAAAAAATGTTGTTTGATGCCCCAAAATGGTGCTGAAAGGTTCCAAACCCCAATTTTCCAAACTGGGACCTGCCACTAAAATGGCCCTACAGGATGATTCCTCCAAATTTTTCCACTCTGAAATGATTAATATATATGACAAACAATATAATTATCCAATCCAGATCAATGGATTTGCAAGCTGATTCCTCCAATTTTTTCCACTCTGAAAGAATTGATATAGAAGAAAAATAATATAATGATCCAATCTGGATCATACATCCCCATTTAGGGAGAATTTTGGTCCCAAAAATATTTACTAAATGAGGTGAGGTAATTTTTCCTTTACCTTCTGCTTGGAGTACCATTTCACTTTTCCTAGTAGTTTTCCTTTCAACCCAATCTGCCAAAGGTCATGTTGCCTCTCTCTTGTAGTTCTAGACTTCTTTTGCAAAATTGTGTCTTCTAACAACTTTGCCTGAGCATTTGGTGCTAAGTCCTCTATGGTAGGTAGGACCTACTCCTCATCTTGATCCAACATGGAAGGCTCATAGAGTTTCAAATCCTTCACATTCACTATTGAGTAAATGCACATGTATAGGGGTAAACTGAGCCTGTAGGCATTATCTCACACCTTCTCCAATACCTCAAAAGGGCCATACCGCAAAGCCTTGATATTCTTACCAAGACCCTATAGTATTTCCTTTTTCAACTGCAACCAAAAATCTATCTCCCAATTTGAATGATTTTTGTTTTCTACATTGATCATGTCATGCCTCATACATTTTCTGTGAGTTCTTCAGTGTGTCTTGTACTTGCAAATGGATTTTCCTAATCTTTTTGATAAAAAATTCTCCTATTCTAATGCTTATCCTCTGGTTTCTTCTCTCACTACTCCTTGCTATCCATATGAAACATACAAGGGAGAAGGTGAAAAATACCCAAATCAAGTTTGAAAATGGGATTTACCAATAGAAGTATGGACTACTCTCTTATAAAAGTGTTGAATATAGATTAGATTTCCATCCCAGATATTTAGATGATTATGATTGTAACCCCTCAAAATATGCACCAAAGTCATGTTGACTACTTTTTTATTCCCATATATCTGTGGATGGAATGTTGTAGATCTCTTAAACTTCATGTCCATATTCTCCCAAAGTGTATTCTAAAAGGCACCTAGAAATACAGTATCACTTTTTGAGATGATGCTCCTTGGTATCCCAAAGTGCACCCATACTTTTTCAAAGAACATGTTTGTTTCTTCTTGTCCTCTAATGGTATTTTTACAAGGCATAATAATGCACATCTTGTTGAACATGTCAACAACTACAAAACAATAGTCATGTCCCTTCCTCGTTGTTGGTAATCCTCCCACAAAATCCATGGAAATTATTTTCCAAGGTCGAGTGGGTATAGGTAAGGGATGGTATAGACCTTGCTTTATGTTACAACAGAGTATTCATCCTATAATATATCATGCTACATATTATTACATTTTGGACCAATACACGTACCTTTGTAAGTTATCAATTGTCTTCCCAACACCAAAATGTCCTGCAACCTTGGAGGTGTGAGACTCTTTGATAAGTTGCAATCCTTTACCTTTAAGAACACATAGCTTGTCTAGCTTGTAGAGCAACGCATTCTGTATATGATAGTCAGTCTTTACGTCATCTTATTCTACATGAATTTGGCCCTGTAATTGTTGAAACACCTCTTTGAAGTCTTCATCTTCTATGTATTCCTCTTTATATGCATCATGGGTAAAAGATTCCATGTGCATAATAGTTCCTAAAGATGTAATCTTAGATTTGGGTGGACTTGAAAGCATGTTTTCCAACTTATTAGTGCTTCCCTTCTTATACTTGATGATAGATTAAATTGTTGTAAAAACCTGATCCATTTGTAATGTCTAGTTTGTTGTAGATTACTTTGGGCCTACAAATACTATAATGGTTGATGATCTATGTGGATGATGGTCTCCTTTCCTATCAGAAAGTGCTTCCACTTATTGACAACTTGAACCAAGGCATAGAGTTCCTTGTCATAGGTAGGGTAGTTGAGAACTATCCCATAAAATATTTCAGAATGATAGCATACATGTCTCCTTCCTTGCATTAAAACTGCTCCCATGGCATACCCACTTTCATTTATCTCCACTTCGAAAGGATTTTTCAAGTTCGGTAATGCAAGAATTTATTCTTGACTAATATTTCTTTTCATCTCATCGAAATTATTATGTTGATTATTCCCCCACTGGAAACTCTTACCACTCGTTGTTATGGTGTGGAGTGGTGGAGCTATTACTGAAAAATGAAGCTATGAACTTCCGCAAGTACTGTGTTTCCCCAACAAAGATCCTAAGATCAGTGGAATTTGTAGGAATTTACATTTCATGATGGCCTCCATCTGTATGGGATCTGTCTTGAGTTCCCCTCCACACATCACATACCCCAAATACATCAATGACTGTTGCGAAAACTCACATTTCTTGAGGTAAGCCAATAGTTGGTGCTTTTTCAAGGTATCTAACACCTACATAAGATGTGATATTTGAAATTCCCATGTATATATATATACACCAATATATCATCCAAATATACTATAACAAATGAATGTAAATATGGGTGTAATAGATCATTCATCGGTCCATAAATGTAATTGGTGCATTACATAAGAAAATGGCATGACCATCCATTCATACAAACCTTGCCTTATAATGAAGGAGGTCTTTCAGGTGTCTTCTTCTTTGACATGTACCCAGTGGTATATTGATTTTAGATCCAACCTGGTGAAGTACTTGATGTTCTACAATTGGTCTAACAAATCATTGATTCTAGGTAGAGGGTACCGACTCTTGAGTGTAGTCTTGTTTAAATTTCTTTAATCGATACACATCTACCAAGCCCCATCCTTCTTGGGTACCTTATTGATAGGTTATCCACAAGGTGAGGTGCTCAGTCGAATCCCTCCCTACTCCATGAGTTGTTGCAACTGTTTCTTCACTTCATTTGCTTCCAAAACAGACTGTCTATATATTCCAATATTCAATACCAATAATTGTATTTCATGCTCCACTTCCCTCTTGGGTGGTATCCCTGTAGGATCTTGGAACACACCTTTGTATACATGTAGAAAATCCTACAGCTGATTTTTTTTTATCTTTAGTACACCCCTCCATGGATGCCTTTACTCTTATTAAATCATCATCAGATTGATTTTCTCTTAAGAAAAGTAAAACGTATTTCTTACTAGAACTAATCAACTTCTTGGCTTGGTTGGCTCTTACCAATGAGATCTTCGATTTAAATTTGTGTGCATTGATTATGTAGGACTTCCCATATTTGATCAAGCGGTATTGGTTGCCTCTTCACATGAATATTGCATCCCTCATATAGAAGTAGGGGCTCCTAAACACTACACCACACATGTTGAGGGGTACTACATCCAACACCACTTCATCAATAAAGTGTGCACTTATTGCAAATTTAATCTTACATTGTTTCATTACCTTGATATCTACATCCTTATTTACCCAACCCAATGGATAGGGGCTAGGATGATCACAAACCTCCAATACAAGCTTGCTAACCAGATCTATTGATATGATATTAGTATGTGAACCAGAGTTGAGCAGAGCATCTATATTGGTCATCTTGAGTTCGATCTTGATGTGGAATATTTTTTCCGTCTTCTTATCTTCTTGGTCATGAAGGCTACTTAGATTCACCTCCTCCTAAATTGATGTGCAAAAAATATTCCCATCCACACCAAATCTACTTTCAACTTGATTGCTAAAATCCATGCCTATACTATTATTTTTCTTTGCATCCTTCTTGTGGTTCTTCAAGTTAAACTCTAGATGTAGTTTCCAACACTTTGCCTTAGTGTGACCATAAATATTGCAATGGTTACAACTATTTTTGGGATCATTGCACTGATGTGTAGTGGATTTCATCTTATTATCCTCCTCCACCCTTCCACTTATTCTTCCCCTCCTTGGAAGCTTCCTGGCGCTCTTTCTGCTTGGAACCACTTGGATTCCCTTTCTTGTGGCCTATGTTTTCGAGATATTGTGAACGTACACATACCTCATTCACTATCCTTGGCTTGAAAATAATCACTTGGTTTCATAGATGACTATGTAGACCCCCTAGATACTTGAGGAGTACATCTGGGTTCTTGGGAGAGATACCCAACATGATGGCCATCTTTCTGAACTCAGTGGTGTACTCATGTACACTCTACCCTTGTCTTTTCCTGAAGTAATGCTAATGATTCCATTGGTCCTCTACATACCAAATAGGGTAGAAATGGGACTTAATGAGGAGTTTGAAATCCTCCCACTTAGTTACTGGTGGATCACACACCAACTTAAGTGTCTTCATGTGACTTTCCCACCAGGTTAAATCATGGCTCTCTAACGTCAGTCAGAAAAATTATATCTTTTGCTCCTCATCTATATGGTGAATGTTGAAATAAACTTCTAGTTGTTACAGCCAATGATTTAGTTCTAATGCATCAATCTCACCTTGGTATGGCTTTATTTCCACTTTCCCTTCCATATCGAATAGGGACTATGAATGGTTAAAAACACTCAAACTGGGCTACTCTTTCTCAGGATATTTCCTTGACTCCTTTTTTGGGTCTTCATTATCTCCTGATTTCCCTTCTGATCTGATCTTAGAGTCAGAGCCTTCAATATCTCCATATGATTTGAGATTTCTTGCAAAATCCACCACGAGGAGGGACATATTCCGAGATATTCCAATGTATTTCTCCTCCATCCTAACAAATCTCTCCTCTGTTGGATCTTGAGGGTTGTTATGAACATACTCGATGATCATGGCTAGGGTTCTGAAAATTTCTTCTTAAATTGATTCCTAGATCCTGTTGACGGGCAAAATTGTCTGTCCGTCAATTGAGAGAGTGGAACCGGTCCGGGTTTGTCTAAATAACCCAAGCCATTTGGAATGAACCACCCTGACGAGTTTAACGGCTCCGTTGGCCGCTCTAAGGTCTTTTAAGAAAACCAAAGAGAGAACTAATCTAAACTAACTAAACTAACTAAAACAAATAAAACTAACTAAAACTAATTAAAACAATCTAACTAAAACTAAATAAAAGAAACTAAACTAACTAACAATAAACAAATTGACTAAAACCAAACAAACTAACTATTACACTAATCTAATTAAAACAAACTACTAAATAAACTAAAACTAAATATAACTATTCTAACTATTATATACAATCTACTAATTATTATTATAATAACTCAAATCAACTATCTAATTATCAGTTGCAATATTACTTATTCACAAATGTACACTATAAACAGCCTACAAATTTAATTAAAACCTGCAAAACTCATGTGTTTTCTGCCCTGAGACAACAAGATATGTTTTTTTTAATTTTTATATTTTATGAAAAAGAAATAAAACTACTGAAATTAAACGATCTAATATAATTACTAAAATTAAACAATCTAATATAAATCTAATTAAAATTATTTCTAAACTAAACTACTTAATGAAAACAACAAAGAAAAGACTAACTCACCTGGAAGCGCTCCTAATTTGTCCTGTGTGTGATGACTCTAAAGCTGGTCGGAGGAAGAAAACTCGCACCGGTTAGTCCATAAGCTTCTCGTAAACGATCGGCTATGCTGCTCTTTGAATGTTTACAGGACAAACAAGACATAAAAAATCATAACAACTATAAAATGTATAAATCTCTGCAATAAGGAAAACTTGTTAAGCAAAAACTTATATTTGATAATTCAATCAATGACGAAGATAAACCTGTCACTCACAAACTGAATTAACAATTGTTATGTCTTTTATATATTTGGAAGAAACCAGATATGAATTACAGTGATTAAAATTATATCATTTGCACATGATTAAAATATCTAAAGTAGTCATTAACCAGATACAAATTGATATACGCAACATGAAACAAAATATTGATATAATGAGAAGCTAAAGTTGTGACAAAACACCAAATTCTGCTTCAGTTTGTATTAGAACTTCATATCCTTGTTCTCCCACGAATAAGGATGAACATTATTACAAAAATCATAAGTATATATAAGTCTCTCCACAGGGTAAAACATCCCTGTGGATAATATCAAAATGTTTTACATAATCTGGGAAATATCCCAAAATCAACTAAACTAGGAAATCAAAATGCAAGTGAAATCTTTGAAATATCCCCTAATTGTTCATCAAAGCCCCTGCCATTTCAAATTTATCTGCAATAGACCAAAAATATCAAGTTAGAAAGATATTTCATCAACAAAATAATAAAAATCTAATCTTACAGACTCAGCTACAGAATCATCTGATTCTGTAGCTAGTCTAAAATAGCATACAGAACCAGATAGAGATCAAATGAAATCTTTTTAAAATAATCCAATTTAATTTTCTTTTAATAAAGATTGAAATCGAATCACTAATGGTTCAAATGAGTTTATCATTTAAATTAAATAGAATCGAAAGTGATCCAATAAAAAACAGAGGGAAGAATACTCTGTTTTTCAGTTGCCATAAAATAGGGTCAAATCGTAACCAGACTATTTCATTTCAAATGAAGTTAATATTGAATCATATAGTATAAGATACAATGTAAAACAATCATAATCCCACACAATAATAATCGAATACCATCATAATTGATTTGTTACGACTGTAACAATGTGCATAAGATTCATGTTGTTTCAATCGAATACCAATATGGAAAGACTGTTACGATTATTGTCAAATAAAACATTCATAACATCATCAACCAAACTTTTCCATAGAATTTGATCGCTGAGCGTTACACAGTCAACAGACATGACCAAAAATAGTAATCACAACCATCATCAAATCAACAGAGGTGATAATCGTAAACTGGGCAACAATCGAAACAAATCGTGACTGAGTCAAATATAGAAACAAATCGTAATCGTGGGCATAATCACTTTCGTTCCCCAAATCAAATTTAAACAATATATTTGTTGCAATATGAATCGAGGCGAAAACACGGTCAAACAAGTTAATGCGAATCGATTGTTTGGGTATAACAGTTATGATTCGTATTTATTCGCAATTTGGTTACAGATTAACATAAACATATTGAATGGTGTTCGAATTGGTCGAAAATGGCAAGGAATATATAACAGTTAACCATTATTGCCAACCATATCATATAGAATATAGCCAGTTCGAATCGAGACATTGACCGTGTTCAAAATTGAAATACCAGAAACAGCCTGTGTTTAGAAAAGATATTAACAAATTCAATAAGCAACAGAGTATTCAATTCAAACCAAATTAAAACAATCAAATCCATAACATGATCAATCGAATCAAAGCTAAATCCAATCAAAATTAAAACGATAAACGAAATTCAATTAATCAAAACAAAATTATGCATATAGTGCATGCTTATGTGTCAAAGCAAATCCACGCTGTAAACAAAGCTATGAGTTTGTCATATAAACAGGTGATAGACATACCAGTGAGGCTGCTCGGGCTATGCCAATTTTGAATTGACGACCGCTGTAGCCAACTCCACATTTTTAAACAAAATAGAACATGTTGTTCGCTGTTTCTTATCAGTGGATTGCAATTTAGCCTTTTGACTGGTGAGCCTTGCAACTTGATCCTCCAGAGCATGAATTCTGGACTACAACATTGGCACATCGAGGTAATACCTTTCTAACCACGAGCCACACTGATCATAAGGTGGCACAGCTGGTCGAGATAGAGCAGGAGGGGGTTTTGACGAGTCACTGGGGGTTTCACAAGGCAGTTTAATGCCTGAATAATTAGGGTCGTTTTGCAAGCAAGGTGGTAGGTTTTTCACAAAATCGTATGCGGGTTTGGCACAAAGACCTTCCAAATAGGGATACTCACTTGCCAGGTAACGTTCCACCTCCGAGTCAGAATCTTCACTCACCATGATAGGGTCAGGGTTGACAGGGATTTTCGGTTTGTTTCTTGCCATTCGAGAGATTAATCGGGCGTTCTTTTTTCCTTTGGAATTCGCAGTAGGTTTGGCTTTAGGCCTTTTAGCCACGGGTTTAACAGTTTCGACATCTTTGTTCACAGACTGGGGTAGGTTGATAGGTGAGTCGGGTAAGGGTTTAGGTAACAGAGCACTGAAAGGTACCGGGGGTATGGCTTTCTCCTTGGACACCACAGGTTTATCAACCTGCGGTGGATTTGAATCCACGAAATTATTGCGAGCAAGAAAATCATCCCAACAGTCTCGGTGTAACCCCAAATGACAAACAATAATCATTTTAATCAACCCAAAATGAAAAAGGCTGCTATCGGCCTGATTCCATTTGTATTTTTTAGACATTTTGAACAGGCTTCTATGAATATAGTATGGCATATTAAGCTCAAAACCCATGAAAACCATAAGTAACCGAAGATGGTATAAGAAAACAAAACTATACCGACCCTCGCAGGTGATAAACTGCTTGGTTATCATCAGCAAGTCGTGCCAACGTTGCTTGAGCATATTTGCGGGCAAACCTTTGTCACAGGAGCTCACCCTTCGTGACTGGAAGAGCAATGTCCACGGGACATCTTCCACTTTGCAATTTTTTTAACATCTCTGTCCAGTGGTAGGCAGACCAATAGCTAAACTGAGAAATTGCTCGTCAATTTCCAATTGCACATCCCCAACCTTGGCTCGGCAGCCATCAAAGGTTAATGCGAATTACCGAGTCACGCAAGGGTTAAAACCATCAAACTTTTGTATGAACGGGAGCCATCCAAATTCCTCAAGGTCATTGTAAGCACTGTCGAACATCAACAATGCCTGGCTACCATTGGGTTCAGCCCTTACAACCGGAGCCATGGTGCGGGCGCATGGTAGGGTTCGGATTAAACACAACAACACACAGGATCAAAATCGTTTGGGCTAACAGCTACGAACGATGAAAGGGGAAGCAAGTTAGTGTGCGTGTGCAAGGGTGGTGGGATTATCCACCACCATGCATAGCAGTAATGACAAAGTACAACGTTGTTCAATCAATCATAACATCATTTAAACCATATTATTTGGCCAAAAATCAAACGGTGGATGATATGTCAATGCGCCAATGTATTGTTTGAAACCATGAATGTTCAATGCCAAATCAAACCCAAAGTGAAAAATGTGCCATCGTAATAATTCAAACCATTGTCTTTCAGCGTTAAATCAAAACCCAAATGTTTAACCAACATGTCATTGCATAATCAAACATTCTAATCAAAGGTTTTAAAACATTACGACAATCGTTTGCATAAAATCGACAAGGCAAGAACTATAACAATAAGGATCAAATCATATAAAACAAAGTAAACTATTACCCCTATGCAATTCATAAACATAAGTATAACCCATAGATTCACATGCTCAATGCCTTACCAGTTCAATAAAATCAAATTGCGCAATCAAAATTAAAACGTTCGAATAGGAATAGTTTGAAAAATCTTTTCAACCACATGATAAACCAAAGGTAAAGTGCCACTCAAAATATCAATGAGAAGATCATGACAGTTCAAATAACGATGGAGGAGTTTTCACGCTTTCAGTCGTGAAAACTAGATGGAAACCCATTTGCAAATTGTCGCAAAGAATGAAAATATCGTTTATTTGCAAAATGCGACGATAATTTGAAGTTCAGAAGAGAAAGGTGTAGGCAGCTTATAAGGCATTTGAAAAAATGAATTGGCTGCCAAAAATGGCGACGCACTGGGAGAAGCAATTATCTTTGTCAAAAGAAATAAATTCAGATTAGGACAGCAAAGAAAAATTCAACTCAAAAATAACCATTAGAAAATCGTACAAACATCATCATTTACCATCTTTTCCAGCGATGTTTTAAAAGCTGAAAACTAATAACAGTCTTAAGATTAGCAAGTCATGATATTAATGATAAAATCTTCAATACTGTTGGCATGGCCACTGCTGCCAGCAGGATTCCATAGCCTCGACAGGGTTGCCATTTAACCCACTCTGACATCTGTATCCTGTCAAGAAGCTCTAGATCAGAGTAAAGGACTTTAAAGAGGTTTCTTATAATATTTTTTTACAGATTTTCGTGTACCCGACATTGCTTCGCTGCTAGTGTGCCTGTTCAGTACCCCGGCAAAGTTGTCTTGGTGCCATTCTTGCATTTACCCGCTGCCAGCGGACCTGTTCAGTATCCCGGTGGGTTTACAAACACTTCCCACAGCTCTTTTTAATATTTTTATTTTATTTTTCTTTTATGGATAGATGAGCGGGGTGATGCTGAAAATCCTGATGTTTTATCATATTTTTTAGACCTCATCAGAATTTTGACATTGTCCTTTATTCAGCTCCAGAAATGTTTTATTTACAAAACAACTTACTATGACAGGGAGACATCCTTTTGAGTCATTCCTTTACGGAAAAGGGACAGCGTAAAAAGATAATAGATGATCATGACAAACTTTGCTCAGAGATTGAAATTAGTAAACTTCTTTCAAACAACAAAATTTTCCAACATAAATATCAGTTTTTTGAAATATATCACTGATGTTCGTACAACCTTTCAGAAGTTATTTCAGCGAAGAAATTTTCCCATGGTCTCAATCTGAATGGCTCAGTGCACAAGTATGCATATTTTCAAAAGACACAAAATTGATTAATCAAATCAAAACCAAAAACGAAAACAAAGGAAAAATAAAAACAAAAGGAAATATTTACATAATATACAAGGGTAGTAATTAGGTGAAGTATCTTTTCAGGGCTTGGCCATTCACCGGATAGGTGTCAAGCTGCCCTTCAAGATTCTGCAATCGAAAGGAACTAGGACCCAACTTTTCAGCAATCAAAAATGGCCCAAGCCACAAATTTTGAAACTTGGTGTGCTCACCCTTTCCTTCGTGTGGTTTGTCCCACTTTA